>JXCR01078085.1:20275-41319 GCA_002079205.1 Phalaenopsis hybrid cultivar
CCAAACCTCAAGTCATAACTTGGTGGGTCCCTAAAGGACTTAGTGGATGATTTGCTTGAGAAAAAAAAAAAATAATTCCAATTGTCCTTCAAAATATCTAAAAGATCATTAAAGTGTTTGGGGAGCAATCCCTAACAACATTTAAATCTCTTTGAAATTTTTGAGTTCATTTGAACCTATTATGTTGTTCAATTGATCATCCCAAATTTTAAATTTAATTTTAATGAATTAATACACCCTATGCTTAGTGAGCTTGATATTGTAATTATCTTAAGAAAAGGATACTTAATTAGTCAGTTGATGTTTCATTTATAGGTTTTGTGAATGAGTGCCCACAGAACAAACTTACGCTATTAAGGATCTCAAGCCCACAGGTAAAGCTGGGCCCATAGTGTCTTCAAAAATGTGTATAATTAATAATATTTTATTTCCTAATCCTCATTAGACAAATTCAAACAAAGCTGAGAATTAACTGTGATTGTAAAGAGAGAAAGTGTTGAAATGGAACTTCTAGGGATTTGCTTGGGAAGGAGTGTGAGATAATTTGTGTTCCTTTCTTTCTTTTTTTTCGTAAACTTGTTTTTATATATTAAATATGTGTTTTCTCGTATCATTCTCATGAATTCTAAGTAGTCTTCTTTACCTTTCTCCCTACAATGAGATTTTGTTTGTTGAAGAATAGATTTTGTTTTATATGATTTTAATTGTCAATAAATGATTGAAACTCTGATCTTCATTTACTTTTTGATTTGGCCAATTGAAATGTTTCTGTTGAGAAACATAAGATTAAAAAGGGCTATGATTTCTATGACATAGTTAGAATCACATTCTATTCCATGGGAGTGGAAGTTTGAATGCAAATAAATAGAGAAATATACTTTGTTGGATGCATAATTGGAGATTTTAAGGTAACAGATTAAAATCCCCAATTTGGTCTAGTTGAATGGAAAATAAAGTGAGATTTTTTGCCCTAAGGTGAGGGAGTAGTAGGAGCTCCGAAGCGGCAGCGGGTATCCTCTCAGGTTAACCACGAAATTAGGGACCAAACTCTGGATTAGTAAATATTCTTTATGCACTTGGAAGAGGGTAAAGAATAGGATTGCTCCTATTTGGCATAAAATAATTTTTATATATTTTCAAATGATTTTAATTTCTTCACAATCCATATACTCATTGTAAAGGGGAAGGATGCTTTCTTAATTTTGAACTCTTCGTCACAAAACTTTGTTTAGACTTCGTCAATTTAACTTTGAAGTTTAGAAATTAGTTTAGTAAACTTAGTTCTTTTAGTACATTTTGGTTAGCTTTTATTAAACCTATTTTAACTTGTCTTTGTTACTTTAATTTTTATAGTTTGAATATTGTGATTTATGTTTTTATTTTAAGAATTTTCATCTTCCAAACTAAGACTTGATTGTAGTAGACTAGAATTAGCCTATGGGATTTTTTACTGTGCTTTCTGTGGGATTGATACTGGGGATTTTAAAGAAAGCCCTATATTACCTGAAGCGATACATGCACTTGCGTAGAACCACTAATGTGTGAAATATATCATATATTCTATAATATTTTAATTGGGTTAAGTTTTTTGCCATATTTTGGAAGCTTAATTGCTATGTAATTTTGAGACAGGTCAAGTTTTTGGCACTGTTACCGGGGATTTAAATTGACATAAAACACGTAGAGAAATATCACACACTAGGGGCGCATCAAATTTTTTGGTTTGTTGCTGGGGAAGCTTCCGTAAGAACTTTAGAAGATATTTAGTTAAACCTATAAAACTTAGATTTGGAATTTACAGTATTATTATATATTGTGTTTAACTATTGTGTGTTTATTTTAAATAAAATAAAAAATAACAAAAATATTTTTGATTTCTTTCATATTAGTTAAGTCTTTTGATTTGTATGCGTAGTTCCGAAGCTACAAACCTTGAATTTTACAACTCAGATTTGGAGAGAACTTTTGGGAGAAATTTGAAAAGACTCCAGAAATTTAATGTAGAATTGGCAGATCAATGATTTAATGTAGATTTGAAAAGACTGCAGTTTTTCATAGCAGGCTTAACCTTTTGACTCAGTACAACCATACATTTCTGGGTATTCAAAACCATGTCAGAGCTTCTTTGGAGCTGTTCTAAGCATTTAAGAATAGATCTAACAGTAGGCTTAGTAGCTTTAGAAAACACAATAATATCATCAGCAAAAGCAAGGTGGTTAACTAACATATTAGATATGCAACTGTAAAGGAGTGTGGTTCTTCAACAACAATCTTATTCAAAAATCTTCAAAGATAATCAAGAGCAAGAATAAAGATTGAAGGAGAAATGGGATCACCTTGCTTAATGCCTCTGGATGCACTGAAGAACCCATGAGAAAAGCCATTAACGAATACTGATTGATAATTTTTAGATAGCCATCTACCAATAATAGAGGTGAAAGCAAGAAAAAAAAACCTCCGGCAATAAGAACCTCCTCAATAAATTCTCATTTAATAGTGTCATATGCCTTCTTGATGTCTAGTTTGAAAATGATGTTTCCCCCTCTGCACTGTTTATCCATATCCAAAACCAGCTCCTGAGCTAAAAGAACATTGTCCACTACATACATACATATATATATATATATATATATATANTTTTGTTCTAAGTTTGTTGGCTTAGAAGTCTGTGTTGGTTTTGTTGATCTCATCGATCAATGTCAATACGTGTGGTTTGCTTGCCCGACACACCCCACATATTGGGGGTCCATTTTTTTACCTCACTTTTGGTTGNGGTTTGTTGGCTTAGAAGTTTGTGTTGGTTTTGTTGATCTCATCGATCAATGCCAATACGTGTGGTTTGCTTGCCCGACACACCCCACATATTGGGGGTCCATTTTTTTACCTCACTTTTGGTTGAGGTCTAGTTTTTTCTCTTTAGTAACCTGGGCTCTAGCCATAGGACTTTCTAATTCCCTATTCCTTAAGGACAAGAAAGGAACCCTCTCCATTAGAAATTCTAAACTTTTTTTTTGCTCAATTTGAAGTTCCACATATTGGTCCTAACCTCTAGCAATTAGTAGGTGGAATCAATATGGGGGAGCTCAAGGTGAGTCCCTATAGGATTATCTGGCCTTCGGGTCAACCCCTTGGTGGTGTTGTCTTGGTTGCTCTCACACACACACTTACACTTTACACATCCACTCACTACCTTAAACACAAGCCTACCTGATTTTGATTACTTGACCCTTTGGAAGACTCATATAGATGGTCCCCTAGACCCACTAGCCCTTGGCGAGGGTTTAGCTATGACCAATACATGAAGGACCCAAAGTAGGTAATTCTATGGGTCCATGGCTCAAGTAGGGTGAATGACACTCAAATTCTACCAAAATCTTGAAGTTAGCCTTTTTCCCCCAAATTTACCTAATCTACCAAATTGCCCTTGAAACCTTAAAATTGGCCAAAATTGCCAAAATTACCTAAAATACCAAAATTTGTGAAAAAATCATCTCAAACCATTTTAAACCAACCAAATAGCCCAAAACACCACAAAATTTCCAAAAGTACCAAAATACCCCTCATTTTGACAAAAATTATCAAAATACCCTTGGTGACTAAAATTCTCCCAAAAACTTCCAAATCACTTCAAATATCCCCTAAATTGATTTGAAACAGCCCATTGACCTCAATTTGATCAATTTGACTTATTTTGACCAAAGACCCCAAATTGCCTTTAAAGGCTCAATTACCCTTATTCACCACCAATGTCTACCAATTTGATCCTAATTTCCCCCAATTTCAATTATAAACTCAAACTCATCCTGCTCAAGCTTGATAGGAACCAAATCCATGCTCAATTGACCTACATTTGAATGCAATTTCAACAAATCAAAAAGCCTCAATTTGACCCAAAACCAAAATATCTCTCAATTGAACCCCCAAATCTATCCAATTACCCCACCTTTGATTCATAAAATCTTCACAAAAGTTCAATATATCAAATAAAACCTTCAATTGGCCTCGTTCAAGCCTCAATTTCACTCAAAATCAACTTGGAAATTTTTCCCCAAATTTAGAATGTCTCCAAATTCAACCAAATTGAACCCCATAACCTCAAAATTTCCATTCAATTTCTATCCAAAACTCTTCATGACAATCCTTAGGACTAATANTCCCAAATTGAGAATGTCTCCAAATTCAACCAAATTGAACCCCATAACCTAAAAATTTTCATTCAATTTCTATCCAAAACTCTTCATGACAATCCTTAGGACTAATATTAACCATCAATTGGGTCCTAACCAAACTCTAGCTCAACTCTAACCCATGTCTAACCCAAATGCTAAAAATTGACAAATTGCCCAAATTTCTTTACATTGAACTTCCAAATCAATTCAAAATCACTCCAAAGATTTTCTAAACTCTTTGTGACAAACATCTACACCATATTGATCAATCAATCGAGCTCAAATGTCATGTCTAGCCCAATCCAAACCCAACTTCTAGCCAATTTGACCCAACTTGAACCCATGCACCAAAAAGTACTAAGCCATGGCAAATTGATCAAACCAAAGCCTTTATAGCCACCATCTGGATGCTAGTGACCATGCTAGACTCTCCTAGCCCTCCCTACATGGGCTATGGGCCAATGGTCCCTTAATTTGTGGGATTTCACCTTATTTTTATCCTAAACTCAAAAAATTCTTGCAATCATGCCATGTCATTAGAGGTTAATCATAATTAACCCTCCCACTGGCTCAGATGGCTGCCTGGCCACCACCTCTTCCCTGGCCGGCAGGCCTAGTGGCCGGAAAACCCTAAAACATAGAGCCACCCTCCTTAAATCTAAACCCATTACACCCATCCAAGGTGTCCATCTCTAGTTGACCTTTAGCACTTTAAAGCCCTCTATCTTTGCTCCACATTGCTCATGAATTGCAGTCCTAGAAGCCACTCTAAGCCCTTTTATTTAAGCCCCTCTTCGATGAAAAAAAAAGGTGAACAAAATTCCTTGGGGAAACTCTGCCAAATTGTTCCCACAGCTCCTCCAAGATGCTGTAAGCTCATTGCAACTATTTCCTGACCATTTCCCCCACCACCTGAGCCCAATTCATGAGCTCAAAATCAGTACAAATTTTGGCCATCCTCAAAACTCCCCCAAATTCCAAATTAAACTACTCTTGAGCTTCCCCAGAGTAAGAGAGGAAGATTCCCATTGAAATCACCCTCTATTGAGCTCTCCAAACAACTGCTATACCAAGGACGCACCCCATTTCATTGAACTTGTACTTGGAGCTTAAACCAGAGGAAACCAATACATCAAGGAGGTTTGTTGTTCTCCTCTTAAGCTTGCACATACATTTGATTGAGGTCTCCACTCTCAGACAAAGTTGTAGGCCATTAAACCTAATCTTGAGCTCAGTTTTCACTAAATGTGAAGTGAAGTTTAATTTCATAGCATTGTAACTGTATGGATGTGTTCGTCTCAAGTAGATGAAGGTGTAGTAACATGCCACACATGATTTGGTTGAGTATTGAGCAATATGTTAGATCTAGAAGTCGGACGGATCACGGGGTCGGTTCATCGGGGAGAATGACGGAAGACCATCCGATCGTACGTGTATCAGACAGACGGAAGAGATCAAGCCGCATGAAGGAATATGACATGAGTAGTGAAACGCGTGGCTACCAAGTCAGATGGCAACGCCAAACCAGAGCTTAACGTGTAGCACTTCGCAGAGGATAAGGATGATGCGGCGGGTGATTGGGACAAATAGAAAAAATAGCTTTTATGAATTAATTAAATACAAGAACTTCAAAAATCCATATCTTTTCATAGAAAAAACATAAAAATAAATTAAAAATACCCCCCTTGCTTAGTGAACAGAGGAGAATAATGTAAAATAATAATAAAAATTATATGTTGACTTTTTATTTTTAATGAATTAAATACTCGCTGGGATATTTCAATTGATTATGACTAAGCATTGCTCACCATAGCTTAAAATATTCAAGGTTTATTCCTCATGATAGCAGCTATGTGCTAAGATTTTTCTAAGGTCAGAGGACATCTCTGTGCTCCTAGTCCTAATTTTCAAGCTAATATTGCTATTTTGGCTTAATTTAAATATGTAAATAGAATTATCACTTGAAAAATTATGGGATAAAATTTAGTAGGTTTCCTGTGGTTAAAGAAGCTTAGGAAAAATATTATGATCGTTTGATTAATTTTGTGCATTATGTATTTAATTAAGTGTGTATATTCTGTATTAATTTATGTAAATTAAATATTAGTAAAAAAATTGGAAAAATCTATTACACATTGTGTGTAAAAATCATGTTAACTGATTGTAAAAAATTGAAAATTATTTGATTGAGTTTAAGCACTAAAGTTGATTTTTATAAAGCATTGTATTTTTGTACAAAAATAATTATATTAAATTAAATACACTATAGAATGTTATGAAAAATTATTTACTGAGTTCCTTATGATCAGAAGCACTTAGGAAAAATGAAAGTTATTTTTGATAAAATACTTGACTTTTAACCTATGTTTTAATTTAAAAATAATTAAAAATTCCAAAAATACAAAAATATTTCAAAATGTTCCTTATGGTTTCTTGATCACTTAGAAGTGACTAAAATACTTTTCCTAATTTTTCTAAGTTAAAAATAAATTTCTAAGCTTAAAAATGCATTTTACTTTTTTTCTCATTAAAATAATTATAATAATAAATAAATTAAAAATCATAAAAATGTAAAATTTACTTCTCTTAGTTCCTTGGACTAAGAGAGGTTTAATAAAAATATAAAAAAAAGTTTCGATAAATAAACATATTTCCCATTCAACTTGAATCATTAAATCAATAAATAAATATAAAATTAAATTAAAATTTAAATCAAATAAATCATAAAATTTTGCTTTTGTGTTTTTGTGACCTAACTAAACCTCTAATAAATTTTCCATATACCAAAAAATTTATTTTGATTGATTAAATAATTTGGTTTTGAAGATTTTATTTTCTAATATAAAATGATCACTTAACTTAAATTAATATTTGAAAACAACATTTTCTCCTCTGATACTTTAATTACTCTGTGGATAGTGTACTATAATAATTTTAAAGTCATTTGAATTATGTTTGATGTGTTATGAAGTTGAGAGCCCCAAGGGCGAAATGGTCATTTTAGATTTTGGACGTTAATGGAAATTTAGAATTAACCATAGGGAAAATGGGCAATTTTGATCCTAATGAATATGTTTCGAAGATTGAAACATAATGAGTTAAGAGGTAGAAACCAATTAGCCACCTTTCCATGATAAGAATAAAATTACAATTTTCTAAATTATCAAGGCTTGCAAGTTGATCAAAATCAAATGACTTTCGAGTGTTGAGCTTTAGTTAGGAGGACAATAATTCACTTGTTTTAAGCCAAAAATTTGGATTATATGGTCTTTCAATAAGGATATGTATCACTTAGTCCTAAAATCTTAATGATTGTCACTTTATCCCACTGAGATTGTTAAGGGCTTGGTAGTGATCTAGGCTTCATATTTAAAATCATTTGATGAGATTTAGAAGGATAGAATTATTGATTATAAACACATCTAAGCACTACAAGCCCAGCTTTAGCGGTGGGTACAAAAATATTTAATGATCTGAGCCTGGTTTAGAGGCATTCACTCACATAACTTTCAAGTGAAATATCAACTGATTAATTGAGTGCCCAGTCCTCAGGATGAGTAAAACGTCAAAATGAACTCAAATGTTTCAAGAGATCTTTAATCATTCCCCAAACATTTTGGAATATCTTAGATATTTTGAAGGATAAATTGAACTTGATATATTTTGTTCTAAAATCATNGAAGCCCTTTTATTTAAGCCCCTCTTCGATGAAAAAAAAAGGTGAATAAAATTCCTTGGGGAAACTTTGCCAAATTGTTCCCACAGCTCCTCCAAGATGCTGTAAGCTCATTGCAACTATTTCCTGACCATTTCCCCCACCACCATGAGCTCAAAATCAGTACAAATTTTGGCCATCCTCAAAACTCCTCCAAATTCCAAATTAAACTACTCTTGAGCTTCCCCAGAGTAAGAGAGGAAGATTCCCATTGAAATCACCCTCNCTTAGACCAAATTGGTTAAGGTTCTAGCATGTCACTCTAGAATCACCAATTCTCTCCTCCTTGGACTAAGCTTCCTCCTATCTGAAGGGTTAATGTGGTACTCACTAGTTGTGTGAAATCATAGCCCTCTCGGGTCATTATGTTTTGCAATAGATTTTAACATTATAAATGACNAAGTACAAAAGTTCCAAAGGAGGGGTCCCCAAACAAAAGGAGGAAGACCAATCCTCAAAATTGCCTAATAGAGAGTAAAAATGCTAAATAAAGAGTAAAAGGGAGAATCCCCAGGACACTAAATCTCTTTTAGTTGACTAGGCTTAATTCTGAGGTGAGGAGTCTTCAGCTTATCATCATGCAGTAAGAGGGCAAGAGGGGTAGAAGGTCTTGTATCAACAGAAATGGAGTTTGCATAGATTCCTTGTCTGGCTAGCCAATTGGCAGGTTGGCTTCCTTCTCTATCTATGAAAGACATTTGGACTGTGAACTTCTTGTAAAGTTTGCCAATTTTCTGCTTCCATTGCATATGATGCCAAGAGGATAGCCGATCAGTGGTAAGCAAGGTGATCAGCTGTAAAGAGTCTACCTCAATCCACACTTTCTTCCATATTACTTTCTGTGCAAATGTAAGGGCCCAGTAAACAACAATGAGCTCAGCTTCAAGAGCATCATTGGTCACTATAGGAGCCGAAAGAATACCAGACAATTGCTGGAGGAATTCCTGAAAACCCCCCCACCGCTGCACCCCATTTAGAGAAGCTACCATCAGTGTTAATTTTCATGGTTTGAAAATCAGGAGGTTGTCAAGTGACAGTCTCAATTCTGTTGTGACTATTGATGGGACTGGTCTGAGACAAACTTATGCTTGGGAAGCTTTTAAGCTGCATTTTCTTGTTTAAGTAAGAACACATTTTTTAGTCACCTTGGTGTGTTGAGTAATCTTATCTTCATGTTTGTTGTTGTTCCTACACATCCACAAGAACCAAGCCACAGTGAAGGGGATAGACTCCCCTTGTTTACTTTTCCAGCTATGCCAACCAGCTTTAAGACTACACCAATCCTTATCCAAGTTGTCACCTTTAATCTTAGTGAGGAGTTCTTTCCAAACTTCTTGAGCAAACGCACAATTGAAAAACAGGTGCTTATTACTCTCTTCAAATTTCAAACAGAGATAGCATCTAGAGAGTCCTCTCAATCCCTTAAGTTTAAGAATATCATCAGTTAGCAGGAGGTTGTTGAAGAATCTCCAACAAAAGAAGGATATGGAGGGTATAGAAATCTGTTCCAAATGGCTTCTCCCCAATTGACCTTATCCCATTTACTTAACTTAGCATATATAGCTTTAGACAAGCTTTGGTTAGTGTAGTTGTGCCATATGATCCTATCTTTTCTGCCTTTATCAAACACAGTCTTAGTGACTTGAGATAGGTGAGGCTCCTGTAGAAGGGATTGGAACTTAGGAACATACCAGGAGTCCCCATCCCAGAGGTCACAGACTAAGAGTTGAGGGTTAAAGTCTGAAGGGGAGGGCCCAAGCTAGTCCTTTGGGCACCAGTTGTCAAGCCAAAAGCTCACTTTGCCATTCCCTAAATTCCATGTGTACATTTCTTCAGCTAGCTCTCTAATTTCCAGCATATTAGTCCAGATTCTGGAGTCTTCCAGCTTCTTGGTAATTAGGGAAGGGTGTTGGCCCTTGCAATACTTGCCATACATGAATTTGGCCCACAGGGAAGTTTGTGTTCTGAAGTGAATCCACATCTTATAGAAATTTATTTGTGTAACTTGTTGGAGACCTTTGAATCCCAGCTCACCAGCTGCAATTGGTTTGGCTACCTTCTGCCATGAAGCCTAGTGGAACTGTTGTCTTTGACCTTGCCATAAGAATCTGTTGAATGCTCTCTCCAACAGAATTTGGGTGCTTTTCTTGAGGTAGTTGGTTTGGAGAATATAAGAGGGGAAGGTAGTTAAGAAGCTTCTAAGGAGAGTAATTCTACCCCCATTAGACAAGAAAGAATGAGACCAGCGAGAAAGAGTTTTCTATATTTTCTGCAATACCTCACCAAATTGGGTCATTTTTTATCTCCCCCATTTGAGTTGAACCCCCAAATATTTCACAGGGTCCCTAGCAGTAGAGAAGCCAGTGTAGATGGAGATCCAATGCTTGATGTTGAAAGAAGCCCTCTTGTTAAATATAAGTTGGCATTTAGTAGGGCAGAACTCCATTTCAGAGTAATTTTGAAATTGTTGTATACATTTATAAACTTTCTTCACATCAATATTTTGGAAATTGGAAAATATCATAATATCATCAGCATACATGAGGTGGGAAATTGTTATATTGGATTTGTGATGGAATCTAGAGTACTGTTGGTTGAGGATGTTCCTGTCAAGCATTCTAGAGAAGTAATCCATAGCAATTATAAAGACAGTGGGAGAAAGTGGGTCACCTTGTTTTAGTCTTCTGGTAGCTGTGAAAGACCCCTTGAGTTGGCCATTGATTAAGATGGAGTAGTTGTTGTTAATAAGCCACCTTTGGATGAGATTTCTGAATTATTTTGAAAACCTCTAGCTGCAAGTATCCCCAAGATGAAATTCCAGTCAATGGAGTCATAAGCATTCTTGATATCTAACTTGTAAATGTGGTTACCCCCTCTACTAATTTTATCTAAATCCAGGGTGAGTTCTTGTGTCAACAACACATTAACATTAATGAATCTACCTTTAATGAAGGTAATTTGGTTTGGACAGATAATCTTGTCAAGATGTGGTTGAAGTCTTCTCACAATGATCTTGCCTATGAGTTTGCTTATGACAGAAGTAAGGCTTATAAGCCTGTAGTGTTCCCAAGTCTTCTGCAAATCTCCTTTAGAGGTTAGCATAATAGATGTGTTACTAAAATAGCTGGGGAGATTGACTCCTCTGAAGAAGGGAGTTCTGTAAGATTCAGCTGACCAGTGTAACTTGAATCTTTAGCAAAGTATTCTTCATAGTCAGTATTGAGATCAGCAGAAGAGTTCAGGGGGGAGCTGTAGTACTTAACAACATCTTTAGCTATGAGATCATTATCATTAAGCCATCTAACCTCAGTAGAATATATGGAGTGTATGGTATTGCACTTCCTCTTGTAACATATATAGGCATGGTAGAACTTAGTGTTTCTGTCCCCTTCAGTAAAACTGTTAACAGAAGTTTTTTGTTTTAGTAGCATATCATGGATTTCAATAGCTTTATTCATATTAGTCAGGGCAGTAAGCAACTCATTTTTGGTGGCAAACTTATTCTGAACAGCAGCCTAAAGCCTCTCAACCTCTTTCTCAGCAGATAAGACATTGGAAAATACATTTCAAAAGTTTCCCAACCCCACTACCTCAATGCTTTGCTGGTTTTTTGATGCAGAAGGCTAAGCTTAATTAAAGGGTCTGTGTGTTCAATTCCCATCCAGTTAGAAGCCACACAGTTAATGAAAAGGGGGTGGGTATACCACATGTTTAGATATCTGAAAGGAGGGTGGAGTGAGGTAGTACTTGGTGAAGTTATGGACATAAGGAGTGGTTTGTGGTCTAAACCAGTGAGGGTTAGGTGAGTAACAAAAGTTATAAGGTAATGTTTTTGCCAGTGGTCATTAACTAACTTTCTGTCAAGTCTTTCCCACAAAAGACCCCTCTTCCAAGTGAACTTAGGACCCTGGTAACCCAAGTCAAACAATCCAACATGCTCAATTTGGTCATTAAAATAAGTCATTTTTGATAGGTTGGGAGGTCTCCTTCTAGATTTCTCAATTGCATTAGTGATACAATTGAAATCTCTACCTACTATCCAAGGAGAATCCATATTAGTGCTGATGAGATGTAAGCCCTCCCAAAGTTTCTATCTATTAGCTTTCAGAGTACCAGCATAAATAAAAAGTAGCATACTTCAGATGGCCTTGCACAAGTAGTGAAAGGTGTATGAACTGAGGATGATCCATTATAATGCTCCACTGTATTTCTTTCCAACAAAAGAACAAAATTTTATTATTTTTGTTAGCATAGTGAGAAAAACAAAGGAATCTTTGAATAATTCTTTGTGAGTTATGCTGAACCAAAGGTTCAAGAATAGCCAAGCACCACAGTTTGTATTTTTTGTTGAGATAAATCAGTCTTTTTAAAGACTGAGGCTGGGCTATGCCCCTAATATTCCAAAATAACATATTAATCATGGGGGGGATTGTAATGGGGAGAAGGCTGAGATCTTGATCTGGTCCTTCCTCTAGAAGGAAGAGGCCCCCCCATCTTCAAAGCTTTTGTGAACCCAATATTACCATCCCTTAATTTCTGCACTTCAGACTAAACCTTTTTCTTCTTTTTAGATTTTTGTGTTTGTAATTCCTCTTCTATTAGGTGTTTCATCTCAGCTATATCATTCTTCTAAGGAGCTTCTATTACAAGAGTAGTTTTCTGGTTGATCTCCTTGGATTGCACCACCTCATCTAAAGGAACTGATAGAGGTGTTATAATATTTATCTAATTCACCTGCTCCCTGATTTGTGTTGGGGAAGTATTAGTAGGATCTATGGAGCTAAATGGAGTTGTAGAGCTTATGGGTGTCTCTAGCATGTCCTCCAAATTTCCAGTTGGAGAGGGTTCCACATCAACTGAAGTTTCTGAGGGAATAGGTTGAGTATACCTTTTCCGAGTTACCACAGTCTTCTTTGTGGGGGTGAAGCCTGAAACATCTATCCTTGGTTTCTCCAAACATCCTGCAATGATGACAGTAATATGGTTTCTGTTCTAACTTTACTCTTTGCCAGAATCCCTCTTTGTCATTTCCAATCCAAATCCTATTGATTTCAGCAAGAGTTACATCTCTTTCAGTG
The DNA here is from genome assembly GCA_002079205.1 of Phalaenopsis hybrid cultivar. Taxonomy (NCBI): domain Eukaryota; kingdom Viridiplantae; phylum Streptophyta; class Magnoliopsida; order Asparagales; family Orchidaceae; genus Phalaenopsis; species Phalaenopsis hybrid cultivar. Next base: position 33,238 of record JXCR01078085.1, read on the forward strand.
AGAATTCTGGCTAGGGCAGGTCTGGCTTTGTTGTATGTGGGAGCATCCACCTTCAAAGGTCTCCCTATTTCACTTGCAATATTAAATAGAGCATTGAGATTAAAATATTGAATTGGGAGGCCAGGTAATTTTAACCATAGGGGAACTAGAGGAGGTTCCTTATTAGGGTCAAAATTAGGGTCCCATTTCAGGATTTTGATGGTGGTGCCTCCAATTTGTATAGCTTGTTTTGCAAATAGTCTAGCATAGTCTTCCTCCCCTGAGAGCTATATAAGTAGATGTCTTCCCTCTAGAATTTCAATCAGCCAATCTCCATTGAATTTTATGGAAGCAGAGTAATTCTTAACTAATTCCATTTTGGGGTGGCCAAGAAGAAATTTCCCCACTAAGGTAAATTTTACTTGATCATTTAGGTCTTTAATTTCTTAAGGTGAGAAATATACTGTTGGTTCTCCATCCTTAGTACCTAAAGGATGAATGCAAGAGCTGTTACCCTTTCCAGCTGCTGTGTCATGGAACATCTGTGGGAAGACTAAATATTCAGGATCATTGAGGGAAGCAGTTTATTTTCCAACCACCTCTGCATAAGTATCCTTTGCCCATTAAGCATCAGTTTCAATGTCAATAGGAGTAGCCATACTCCCTAGAAATCACAATCTTAAAACCACAGTACCAGTAAACCACAAAGAAAAAGTCAGAAGAACTTTATGTGGTATGTACAGGTCCAACCACAATGCAAACTCCAAACCAACAGAACCCTACACTATAAGGGGAGGGATTCCACCACTAGAGCTAGAGAAAGCTGGGTAAAACCAGAAGAAACCAGTAGAACAGAGGAAGAAGGCCAAAACCCAAAATACTCCAATGGAATAGTAAGACCCACCAAAGTCTTACAAAAAGGAGAGGTAAAAGCAAACTCACAAGGAAAGAAGTGAAAGAAACCAGCTCCCTTGAGAAGAAAGTAGCCAGGCCTTCCACTGAAATCTCTCCACCAGCACATCATTCTGCCAGAAACCCTAGCATAGCTCCTCTTACTTCAGCCGCCAGCTTCATTATATATATATATATATATATATATATATATATATNAAAATTATATATATATATATATATATATATATATATATATATATATATAACTTTGTGTGTGTGTGTGTATGTGTGTATTATTTTGCATAAAAAAATAAGAAGAGTAGTTGAAAGTGTAGCTTCCAAACCTTAGGTCATAACTTGGTTGGTCCCTAAAGGACTTAGTGGACAATTATATTGAGAAAAAAGTAATAAGTCCAATTGTCTTTCAAAATATCTAAAAGATCGTAAAAGTGTTTGGGGAGCAATCTCTAACAACCTTTAAAGTGAATGAGTGCCCTCAGAACAAACTTATGCTATTAGGGATCTCAAGCACACATGTAAAGCTGGGCCCGTAGTGTTTTCAAAAATGTTTATAATTAATAATATTTTCTTTCCTAATCCTCGTTAGATAAACTCAAACTGAGCTAAGAATTGAGTATGATTGTAAAGAGAGAAAGTGCTTAAAGGGAACTTCTAGGGATTTACTTGTGAAGAAGTGTGAGATAATTTATGTTCTTTTCATTCTTTTTTTTGTAAACTTGTTTATATATATTAAATCTGTGTTTTTTCATACCCTTCTCATGAATTATGAGTAGTTTTCATTACCCTTTTCCCTACAATGAGATTTGGTTTTGTGAAGAATAGATACTGTTTTATACAAATTTAATTATCAATAAATGATTCGAACTCTGATCTTCATTTACTTTTTAATTTGGCCAATTGAAATGCTAATATCTGGTGAAAAACATAAGATACAAAAGGGCTATGGTTTCTATGACATAGTGAGAATCACATTTTATTCCATGGGAGAGGATGTTTGAATGAAAATAAATAGAGAAATATACTTTGTTGGATGCATAATTAGAGACTTTAAGGTAACAAATTAAAATCCCAAATTTGGTCTAGTTGATTGTAAAATAATGTGAGATTGTTTGCCCTCAGGTGAGAGGGTAGTAGGAGCTCTGGAGCGGCAGCCGGTATCCTCCCNGTTGAATTAAGAATTGGAGATTTTAAGGTGATAGATTAAAATCCTCAATTTAGTCCAGTTGATTGAAAACTAATGCGAGATTGTTAGCCCTCAGACGAGGGAGTAGTGGGAGCTCTGGAGTAGTAGCTGGTATTCTCCCAACCTAACCACGGAATTAGGGACCAAACTCTGGATTAGTCAATATTCTTTATGCACTTGGAAGAGGGTAAATAATAGAATTGCACCTATTTGACACAAAACAATTTTTATATATTTTCAAATGATCTTAATTTCTTCACAATCCATATACTCAATCTAAAGGGGAAGGATGCTTTCTTAAATTTGACCTGTTCGTCACAAAACTTTGTTTAGCCTTAGTCAATTTAACTTTGAAGTTTAGAAATTAGTTTAGTAAGCTTAGTTCTTTTAGTATATTTTTGCTAGCTTTTATTAAACCTATTTTATCTTCTTTTTCTTACTTTAATTTGTATAGTTTGAATATTATGATTTATGTTCTTATTTTAAGAAATTTCATCTTCCAAACTAAGAATTGATCGTAGTAGACTAGAATTAGCCTATGGGATTTCCTTCTGCGCTTCTCTGTGGAATCGATGCTGGGGTTTTTAAAGAAAACCCTATATTACCTGAAGCGATACATGCACTTGTATAGAACCAGTAGTGTGTGAACTATTTCATATATTTTATAAAATTTTGATTTTAGCTGCAAAATATAAATTGAGTCATGTTTTTTTTGCCATATTTTGGGAGCTAAATTACTGTGTAATATTGAGATAGGTCAAGTTTTTGGCTCTGTTACCGGGGATTTAATTTGACCTAAAACACATAGAGTAACATCACACACCACGAGCACATCAAATTTTTGGCATCGTTGATAGGGAAGCTTGAGTACGAACTTTAGAAAAATTTTAATTGAACCTGTAAGACTTAGATTTGCAATTTATAATATTATTATATATTGTGTTGAACTATTGTGTATTTATTTTAAATAAAATCCATAATACCAAAATTATTTTGATAACATTCCTATTAATTAAGTCTTTTGATTTGTATGAATAGTTCAGAAGCTGCAAACCTTTAATTTTACAAGTCAGATTTGGAGAGAATTTTTGGGAGAGATTTAAAAAGACTCCATGAATTTAATGTAGAAATGGTAGATCAACAATATAATGAATATTCAGACTTGGTCTATAATGCTAGTAGATTTGGAAGAGTAAACCCCAAGAGAGTGTAAACTTTTCAGTAAGATATGCTTACGATTTTAGTTTCTCAGGTTGGAGATATTGAGAGGACGTTGGATCAATACATAGAAAGATTTCCTAAAGGAAACCCAATTATGGTGGAAAAATCATTTGGACAATGGATTGAAACTGGCCATGTGATACATAATTCTTTTTCCAATTATTACAATCCAGGTTGTGAAAATCAATTGAATTTTAACAAAAATAATAATTTTGGAGGAGAAGACCATTTTTGGGAAGATAATCAATTTGATCAGATATGTAGTTGGAATAATCATGGCTATTATAATGATGAACTATATTTTCCTCAGAATTTTGACTTCAACCCCCAAAATGACAATAAGGATTTAATTAGAAGAGGTTGTTATTCAAATGAAGTGTGAGCTAGAAAATCAAGAGGTTGCAATAAAGAATATAGAAAACCAACTAGGGCAGATTATTAATGCAATTTACAGTTACCCCAGAGATTTTACCTAGTGACTCTGAGATAAACCATAAGGAGTTTAATGATGAGAAATTTAAAATTATTGAACTATTATTTAGAAGAGAATTCGAGGATATGTTTCAAAAGAAATTTGAGTTGAGAAATGAGGACAAGGAGATTGAAAGACCAATGAAAAAAATTTCTAAGGAATTAGAATAACCTATTTCCTTAACTAAGATAAATATAGAAAGATCACCTCTACCACTTACTTATTACAAGGGGAAGAATTGAAAGACAACCCTGAACAAAACAGTAACCTAGAAGAACTTGATCCAGAATTTGAATTATATAGAGAGAATCCGATCCAAAATTTGGGAGATCATGAAGCATCTTACAAAGATGCATTTATTATAAAATTTAACGATGATATTAATATGAAATTTGAGAAAATCACTAGATGAATATTGGATCTTAAAAAAAGTATGAGGAACAAGGATATGAATCAATATGTAAGTAAGAGTTGAAAGAAAAATTTAAATTCAATGACTTTGTAGGAATCCCTGGATCAAGAAATGATTGGGTGACTGATCAAGGAGTACCTAAATGGAATTTTGATATAGGTGGAATCATTTATCGAACAATAGGGGAGAGAATCCCTAGATCAATCAAAAGGAGAGGCATCAAAGGTAAAAGGTAGACCCTAATCCAAAGATTTTGAGGCCATCTAATACCCTAGAGGGTTTCATACAACCTTTGTTTAAGACATTAGATGGAATCAGAAGCCCTCATCATCATGTTGCACACTTCCGAGCAAGCTACTGTAACGCGGAGGGTAACAAAGCAATTTGGTTCTGTCAATTTCTAAGTAGCTTTACTAGAGTCGCCTTTGATTCATATGTAGCAATAACAAATGGTTTAGTGAAGACATTCATAGAAATGGAAAACCTTTTTGTCAGCTAATTTGTTGAAGTTCATCATCACATTACTATTGGTGATCTTTTCATAGAGATACAAAAGTCGGATGAAACCTTAGCGGAATACATTCTACAAAGGGGAACTCTTAGCATGAGATGTGAGTCGTAGTTGCAAGAGCAACAAGCAGTCAAGTTTCTTCTAAAAAGCTTCTACGGTCCAGTGGGTTTTGTACTTAAAGGTTTTACAATCAGAACATTCGAGAAGTTACTTAACAAAGCCAGGAATCTCCATGGAGAAGCTAAGAAATTTGGTTTTGCTGAAAAAGCCTGAAGAGCCATAACTAATGGAGATATTCGGGAATAAATCTTGGATAGTTACTGTGGTTAGCAGGGGAAAACAACAATTACAAATAATGTCAACAGACCTTCCAATGTCATTGTCAGAATATTCAGCATTCATCTTAAAGGAGACCTTACCAGACATATGAAAGATAAGTTCTAATCATGAATACTGAATCAAAAGGGATATAATCTTTTAAAGATGAAGCAGCGAAGAAGATTTTCAGCAGTCTCATCAAGAATCACAAGTTTAGGTTGCCTAAGTCAACGAAGCCTTACGAGGTCAACAATTAAGGACATTTGAGATATTGCCTGTACCACAGGTTCATTGGACACACCATAGAGGAGTGTTGCAGTTTCATAGACTTGCTCAAGGAGAATTTCAAGAATGGGGACATAATGATCCCGGAAGAATATTTGAAAGAAACCTGAAAGAGGTTCTATTAATATGATTTCAGTTGATCTGTTTATACCAACCTATTCCTTTGTAACTTGCAACGAATGAAGGCCACTTGGCTACCATTGTACTACTATAATTTTTTAAAAGTGATATTAGCATGATTAATGGTTGTCAATCCCAACCCTCCCACCACATTAAAGAAAAGAAAAAATTGTTGTTGTTAAAGTTCTTCAGTGTTCTATTTTTGTTTCTTACATTCAGCAGATAATTTCACATTAAATGAAAAGGAAAGTTTTTGAGAAAAGAGAAACCAACTGATTTAGAGGCTTAAATCTAAATAGAATGATAGTTAAGTAGGGGTTGATACAAGATGAAGTCTTAGTATTATTGTGACTTCAAGAGAGAATGAAATTAATGCCCTAATAACTGAGTCATCCATTTTAAACAATTCAGACTGGGTCCTAAGTTGATTTCAAAATAAAATATTGTTGTTGAAATACGAGTAATTGACTCAGGATATACGATACATTTAATTTTCTGCCAGGTGACTTGATCATGACTTCCGAAGGTATTATAATATCTCAGAATTTTTCTTAGGAAATATTCGATGATTATTAATTAGAGGAGTTTAGACATTCAAAATTCTTAAAAGAAATATGTTCTACTAGATATAATAATTCTAAAAAAAAACAAAGTTTGTGTGAAAATTCCGTGAGAGGAATCTTGAGGTGAGCATAAAATCAAAAATTGGTGTCTGAATCCGGACACTTAAAATCTTTGAATCATGCTCTACCAGATATAGTAATCCTCAACAAAATAAAGGGAAAAGTAAAAAAGAAATAGAGAAAGATTCTGTGAAGAGTTTGATTGAAAAATCAAAGAAAAAGAAGAGTCTCCTGAGAAGAAGCTTGAGGTAGATGTATAATCACATGACAAAAATTTTGAAATCTGATTTGGATTAGAATGAAAGAATCAACAACAATGATGATATTAGCAGTTAACGGAAATCAAATCTGAAGTCATATCCTTCAGTGCCCAGTTAATATAACTCTAATGTCAATTCGAAGAATGATAGAATGACTTCTCAAGGACAACCTCAACAACCTTTACAGAATCTGCAACAAATCAAATGATGACTGTTACAAGTGAAGCTACAAAGTTGCGGGGTCTTAGCTGTGGTTTCCTTAGAGATAACACAGCTTTTCACTGGTTGATAATTCAAGAAGTACTATATCTTATGATGTTTCAAAGAAAAAGCCTTGTTCTTAGAAGCTCAGCACGATTCTTGTCTGAAACTAGGTCCAAATCCAAAAAATAAGAAAATAAAATGACATTACAATAAAAGAAACTCATAAAATAATTAAATAAACAAAGCGTAGTGACAGAGCTCAAGGGCCCGAATCTTTCCTCACCATTGTCAATCCTCACAAATTTTATGAAATTCCCATAAATTTGATGTATGATATTTTAGAGGATGAGGATTTTAATATCCAATTCTGCATTGCATTGCAATGGTTCAAAAAATTAAACTTTAGAGGATGTGGATTCAGACATCCGATTCCACATTACTTTGTAAAGGTTGAAATATCAAACTTTAGAGGAGGAGGATTCAGAATTCCAATTTCCTATTGCTTTAGAATCTCTTAACTTAAAATCTAGAGGCTAAAGATTTTACATCTGAATTTGTGTTGCTTTAGGATCTCCTTCTATCACAATCTATCAAATCAAAGACTAGAGGTTGAGGATTTTACATCCGATTCTGCATTGCTTTAAGATCTCCTCCTATCGTAATCCTTCAAATCAAATTCTAGATGCTGAGGATTTCACATTCGACTCTGCATTTCTTGAGGATCTCCTCCTATCAAAAACTTTCAAATCAAATTCTAGAGGTTGAGGATTATACATTTGATTTCGCATTGCATGAGGATCTCCTCCTATCGCAATCTTTAGAATCAAATACTAAAGGTTAAAGATTTTACATCCGATNGAGAGAATAAAGAGAATTGACATTAGATTATTATTAATTTAGAAAAAACTTACGATAAGGATCCAAGAGATATCCTTTGGAGAGTTCTAGAGAAGACGTGTGTTGACATGACGTATATTCAAGTCATTAAAGATATGTATACGAAAGTTGTTACTTGTGTTCGAAAAGATGGAGGATTGACCAAATAATTTTCTATTTCAGTTGGATTACATCAGGGATTGGCTTTAAGCCCATATCTTTTTTCTTTAGTTATGGATGTTCTTACTGAAAATTTATCGGAGGATGTACCTTGGTGCAAGCTTTTCACTGATGATATCCTTCTTGTGGGAAATAATAGAGAAAGAGCTCAGGAAAAACATGAATTATGGGGGTATACATTGGAGTCTAAAGGCCTTCAATTGAGTAGAAGTAAGAATGAATACATGGAATGTAATTTAAGTAGTAGTGGCTCTATTGATAGAGTTGTAACTTTGGGTGATCAAATTATTAAAAGGTTTTTTGACTCTTTTAAAAATCTTGAGTCTAGTGCTCAAAGTGATAGTGATAGAGATGAGGATGTTATTAGTAGAATTAGAGTTAGTTGGTTGAAGTAGAGTAATGCTTCGAGCCTATTGTGTAATTAAAAAGTACCACTTAGACTGAAAAGAAAATTTTATAAGATAGTGGTAAGACTTGCAATGCTCTATGGAGCAAAATGTTGGCCTTTAAAGGAGAAGCATAA
>JXCR01078088.1:0-26197 GCA_002079205.1 Phalaenopsis hybrid cultivar
AAAACACATTTAGATTTAGGAGTTAAACTTGGAATTACAAAAGAACTTGGAGTACTCAAAAAATACGAGCATTTACACACACACCACACATTTCTTATATATTTACATATCAAGCATCTAAACTTTCATATTTACATACACTACACTCAAATCATTAACATCGCGTAAAACAAAAGTACTATTACCGACTTTTTAAAAGTAAAATACACCTTTTCAAAAGTTTATAAAGCCAAATTGTCGAAAATGTACATGTCACCCAGCATGCGAGCGCGCCTGTGCATACGCACGTTGAAAAGGTGCATGAAGCATTTTATCAATAATAAAAAAGGAAGGGACTTTTACATACGAAACGCCAAATTCCTGTGTATTTACATATCTAACACCTAAATTTTACCTTTTACATTTATACCACTTAAATCTTTCCTATCACATCTACAATACCACCATTTTAACTTTAAAGAAGTTAAATACATCTTCTCATGCACGGTATGGTGGTATGTATGTAAAAATAGATGTTTAGCTGTTAGATATGTAAATACATAAGAATTGAGATCCTTTAGGAAATTGCGCCGAACTATCTTTTGGCCGGCTTTCAAGGACTTAACCACTAAATCAGCATCAGCATCAGATCAATAGTTCCGATGAATTATGATTGCTAGAATGGTTGAAGACTATCAATATTTGGCGTGTGGCAATGCCATGCTTACAGATGACAAAGCCTAAAAACCACTATAGTGACATCTCATCTCTATATTGGTGTTTTTCTTTTGTTTTAAAATATATTTTAAAATTTTGTTTTACGAGGAATTTCCCTTTCTTTTTTCTGAATTTTCTTGTTTTTTTTTTCTATTTTCCAATTTTCTATTTTTGTACTCTAAAAAATACTAGGTGCCGCATAATGGACTTCTCACTCAGGATTGATGTGAGAAAACAGATTTGTTTGAGACAAATTTAAACGCAATTGAATTGGAAGATACGTTCATGCATCTTTCTAAGCGAGAGTTTATATTGTGCTCAAAATAAAAAAAAACCTGAATTGTACACTCTCCGATGCATCTTGGTTCATGCAAAAGATTTCAATGAAAGATGTGAGAGTTTTGGAATTATTTTTGGTCGAAGTTTCATCAACTAGTTGTCGATGAGGATTTCATCAACATCCATATGCATTGCATGCCTTTCAATGCATCGTTCTTGTTCGTTCACTTGTAAATTTCTTATGTTTATGATCTTATGAACAACGAATTTAATTTATTAAAATTCAAAATATAAACGCATCTTGGGTGTGTGCGTGAGGCCCAGTGACCTAAAAATCAATCCCACCACATCAATAGAGGTTTATAAGGGCATACATCTAAGTGTTTTGCACAAGGAATCCTTAAATATACAGAAAATATGGTCAGTACACTCAAATATTTTATGAACCTAATTTAAGTTGGTATAGTTTAAAACTTCAAAAAATGGTAAAGCAGTCCGAATGAAAAATAAAAAATCTACCAAAATCACAAAGAATTAGTCAGTCANGGGCCCAGTGACCTAAAAATCAATCCCACCACATCAATAAAGGTTTATAAGGGCATACATCCAAGTCTTTTGCACAAGGAATCCTTAAATATACTGAAAATATGGTCAGTACACTCAAATATTTTATGAACCTAATTTAAGTTGGTATAGTTTAAAGCTTCAAAAAATGGTAAAGCAGTCCGAATGAAAAATAAAAAATCTACCAAAATCACAAAGAATTAGTCAGTCATGAAGAACTTGCCAAAATCATATTAGACTCATCAAAGCCATGCAAGACTTACAAGAATCATACTAAACTGATCAGATCTATGGAGAGTTTGCCAGAATCATACTAAACTTATTAGAGACATGGAAAACTCACCAGAATCACACTAAACTAGCCAAACGAATCTTATACTGAATTTGTCAAAAGACAGAGAACGCCCTAGAATGATAATGGCAAACAAAAATAGAAAAGCATGTCTATTAACAACCATTCCTAGGTGTTGAGCATGATGAGAAAGTTCACAAATGAAAAAAATTATTCCGCTAGCCGTTAGAAGATTTATCATAGTTTATTTAGCTTTGCAAGGATTTAAGGACTAATGACAGATTTTAAAGGGCATGTTGCTTCTAAAGAACAGGACAAAAATCATTGGGACAGAAAACCCGAAGAAAAGTAAGAGTGCAACAAAAGATGATACTTTTTACAATGGTATTAATTATGCTCTTAAAACTGCAGGACAATTAGAAAAGATATTACAAATTGTTGATGGTGGGAGAGATGCAACAATGGGATTCATCAATAAAGCTATGGACAAGATAAGGAATGCACAAGAAGAGATTTAGGGAGGAAAACAAGGTGCTTAAAAAGATATACGAGGCATTATAAAAGAAAAATAAGTCATCAATTACAGTAACATTCAGATACTACTACATATTGCCCCAATTTCATTATGACATATTTTCAAGTGGATAAAAAGATTAAGGGCATGCTTCTGCTTCTGATAACTGTAGGTTTTTGAAGAAACAATTATGAAGCAACTGCCAAAAGTAACAACTACAGTTGTTATGGCCATCACGGGACCAGTCCAAGAGGGACGGTCAAATGTCCTCCCACCGGCCTGCCAAAACAACAAACTGGCTGAACATTTTCGAGCGAAGAGTCAGAGTGGCATTTTACCACATTAGAAGAAGGTGGGGAGAGCTTGGGTCCACCAGAGGCTTAATTACGTACTCAAGGAGTAGAAATTAAAACAGATTTGGAGAGAAAGTCGAAAAAAAAAGTTTTCAAAAAGCTGTGGGGGGATTCTTTAAAGGAAATAACCTAGAGTTTGTTTTCTTTTATGCATTATTTTGTCAGCTGTTGTGTTTTCTTTTTTTGGTGGTGTTCCTAGCGACGCCCAGGGTATGGGAGAGCCAATCTACTTCTTGAAAGTAGATCATATTTTGTATCTTCCTGTTTTTTGTTGTGTTTTGTGAGAGTAGACCTCATTTGAATTGTTTCCACTAATCTAATGTTGTTTCATTATTGTTGCTTGCTGATTTTGGTTGCAAGGCGTATCAACTTGGTATCAGAGCATAGATATTTGTGAGCTAGTAGCAAAGAAAGCCGATGTGCTTAAGGGAGAGGTACAGCAAATCTGATTGGGAATGAAAGAAAGATTCACTACATTGAAGAACATAAATTTTTTCTATTGAAAGTCGAATGAATGATAGATTTGAAGGCATAGGAGAAACATGGGAGATGATGAAAAAACTCATGGAGATGCAATCCAAAACCATGACGCCCGCTCCTGTTGCAAACCCTAACCAAGGGTTGATTAGGGAATTATTGGCTAGGTCAAAAGAAAAGGAGATCGAGCGAGAAGACAACGAAGAAGAAATCATCTACCTACAAGAGCACCCCCCAGGACTCAAAGAGGAGGGGAGTGAAGACTTCAAATTGAGGGTGATGAGCTAAAATATGGAGTAATGGCGGAAATGGCATTTAAGAGCATGATGGAGGAAAGAAAGAATTGGGAGTTAGGTATGCCCANTAGGACTCAAAGAGGAGGGGAGTGAAGACTTCAAATTGAGGGTGATGAGCTAAAAAATGGAGTAATGGCGGAAATGGCATTTAAGAGCATGATGGAGGAAAGAAAGAATTGGGAGTTAGGTATGCCCATGAACGAAAGAGGGAGTTTCACCCAAGATACATGGCAGAAAACCCCAGAGGAAGAGGAAGTTGAGATAGAAATGCAAAAGTCAAGAAACTAAAGAAGCCAATATTCGAAGGGGGATAATGCACATGGATGAGTGTATTGGGTGGAGTGATACTTTGTCATCAATGGGTTGACTGGGAAAGAGAAGCTCATGGAAACGGGATTACGTTTGGAGGGGAAGGTCTTAGCGTGGTTCCAGTGGATGGAAGCAAGGTCTCTGATGCACTCATGGGAGGAGTTTAAGGATTTCTTGTTGGAGCGTTTCCAAGCTATTCCGAAAGGAGACCTACACAAGCAATTCTATACTCTGACTCAAGAGGGGACGGCTATGAAATTCCAAGAGAAGTTGGAGCTCATTTCGGAGAGGTTGAGGGTATTTCTGCAACAGGGCTGGAAAATTCTAAAGTCTAACATAAGAGCAATCATCCTCCCCTTGAGACTGCAAGAAATGGGGAAATGATGGACCTCATCAAGATGATAGAGAACAAGAAACAGGTGAAAAAGACCGGCAAAGACGGTAAAATCGGAGGAGAAGAATGTGGGGAGAGTTTGAGTCCACGAGAGTTCTAATTACATACTCAAGGAGGAGAAATTAAAAAAGGATTGGAGGAAAGTGGAAAAGGAATGCTTTCAAAAGGTTGTGGGGGGATTCTTTAAAGGGAAACACCTAGGGTTTGTTTTCTTATATGCATTATTTTGTTGGTTGTTGTGTTTTCTACTTTTGTAATGTTCCTAGCGATGTCTAGGGTATGGGAGAGCCGATCTACCTCTCGAAAATAGATCATCTTTTGTATCTTGTTGTTTTTCCGTTGTGTTTCGTGAGAGCAGCTCTCATGCGAATTGTTTCCACTGATATATTGTTGTTTCATCGTTGTTGTTTGTGTATTTTGGTTATCGGGCTTATCAGCAGTCTGTTTGCATAGTTTAGTAGTTTCCGAAATGAAGACTAATTTGCCCTTGCAAAATGTACCTATTAGTGCACATCTTCAAAAACAATTCAAACAAAACAATAAACTTCAAAATATTACAAAAAATAAAAAGTTCGAAAAATTACATTACAAGCCATACATCACTTGACACTAATGAATTACAAAAGATTTTTACTTAAAATAAAACCAATGAAATTTTTATAGTAGCAGTCTTCATGTCTAATTGATCAAGCCTTTGGAAGAACTGTTTTTCCAAAGCTACTTTTCATCATTGTCGCTGCCTGAAGTGGACTCTTCATAATTCTCAACAAATCTGAAGAAGTCACAATCATCAAATGTCCTGTTTCTCGGAAACCTATAAAATCTTCTCCCAAAATTGGCTTCTCGCGTCGAGATGTGTATACAAAGCATTGCGAACTGCGGTGACATTACAAAATTCTCGAGCTAGTGGAATTTCTTGAATTCATATTTTCTAATAATACATATTTTAAGCTTAAATTGATATTAAAATAGGAAATTAGAAAAAAAAACAAACATAAAACATAAAATAACTATAATGTTGTTATTATAATTGCAAGTAAAGCATTGTATCATAATAAGGGAGTAGAACCAATAAAAAAAGAGATCTTGGTTCCTTAAAACCCTTAATGCCAACATCAAACATATTGTAAAACATAGTTGTAGTAAGACCATCTAGAAGAATCACTTGGGTAATATGACCCATCATCGATCTCATAAAAAAATAACCCACGGTTGCCCTTGAAGCTATTCAGGTGGGAGAAAAGTAAACATGTTACTAACAATAAAAAAATAATCAAAAACCTTACCAACGGTTACCCGGCTAGTTATCCCTGCGGGACCAATCAAAGTATGTTCACAGTTAAATAAAATAAAAGCAAGAAAATTTTATGAATTAAATATTCATTGCATCAACAAACATAGTTTTATCCTACACAACAAAAAAACCAAAATACATTCCAAAGTCACTTATCATGTTTCATCAATTTATCAGTTAAATGTATATAACGCATTCACTAAGGCATCGATGATTTCTTCCCTCAACTGAATCATCACCTGAACACCTTCTCCATCGGGTGTCTCAACACTCAAATCTTCCTCCAGGATTGACTGTCATGTATGATGTTCAAATACTTCAACAGGTATGAACATAAAATCCTCATCTAAGACTCTAAAGTTCACATCATCTCGAAATGGATGTCTACATATAAAATTATGCAGAGTTGTCGTTGCTACAATTACTTTGACTTGCTTCTTAAATGAATATGTCAACATATGTTGGAGTATAATCCATTTTTTTTTCCACACTGAATGCTCTCTCAATTATATCTCGTAATGATGGGTGACGCTTGTTAAATAATTCATTTTTGTCTCTAACCACTTGACTATTGCGTTTAAAATTAGGAATATAATATATTGTGTTGGAAATGGCTTCAAGGAAACTCATGGTATGGGATACCCAACATCAACGAGATAATACTTTTGTGTAAACAATATTAGGACAAATAACCACAATTACATTTAAACTAAATTGATTAAGTGAATTGACAGAAAGGTTGTAATCAGGATTATATTCAAGCTCCGAGTTACAAATTTAAAAATACAGCTATTATGAGTACAACATTGTCATCCAGTTTTTACTAAGGTAAAATACATATTGAAAGCACATTCTACTAATATAATCCTTGTTAGAGATCCAAAATGTTCGATATATGAGACCTTTACCAACACATGCATTGACATTTGTGCCATCAATTGCTCCTATATAATCCTGTTAAAAATTGAAACTCCGACTATTAATATTAAGTAAAACATCACAATAAAGTTGTAAATTTATATGATATTATATTATAAAATAGCATGTATCCAGCATCGACACTGATGCTGGGGAGGGGGTGGTGAAGAGGGGATGTGCAGAGACTTGAACTAGCCAAAGTGATTCAGCAGAAATGCTGAACCACACCTAACCCTGCTTAGGGTTGGGGCTGTCNGGCATCGACACTGATGCTGGGGAGGGGGTGGTGAAGAGGGGATGTGCAGGGACTTGAACTAGCCAAAGTGATTCAGCAGAAATGCTGAACCACACCTAACCCTGCTTAGGGTTGGGGCTGTCGTCCAAGAGGAGGGGTACCCCCCTCATAGTTATCCCATATTATAAATGTTTTTTTTTTTTTTTTGGTGTTAGAGTTTAGTTTTTAACTTTCCTGATTTCACATTTCTGAATATATTGTTGTCGTCGGCAATTATACATCGTTGGGCTGTATTTCAAGGCAAAAAGGTGCTTCGGCTATAACTCGTCTGAATTTGTAATATTGTCCAAGGTCGAGTGGTGTTCCAGTTATAGCTCGATCCCATAAGGGTATTTATCTTTACCCTAACCCTTCCGCAAACCTTCAACCACCCTCTCACTTTCGTCGTCCCCGGACAACTCTCCCTCTGTTGTCTAGTGCCACCAGCCACCCCTCTCCCCGCTTCCCTTGTCGCTGAACCTCCCCACCCGTTGTTCCCTTGTTGTCGACCCTTCAAATTTGCTATTTCCTGGCTGTCAAACCCTCCAAGTTAACTATCTCCCTGCTGCCACCCCTCCAACCTACGATTGTTAACAACACCCATACCTGCTTTCCTTGGTCTTCCAACCCTCCATTTCATGACCTTTGTAACAAAATCACCCCAACCACCTCCTTTTCTAAGCCACAACCCCTTCCGGCAACCTTTCATCCACCTTGAATCTTGTCCTAGTTAGGTGTTAGCATTGTGTGTTGGTTGTTGCCTTTCCTTTTCGTTGCAATCATGTAACCACATAATCATATCAGGTAACAACATTTATTTTTAGTTGTAGTTTGGGTTAACTTTGGTATTAATTGGTATTAGAGCTAACCTAACACTAGTCTTATCATAGGGACTTGTAGCATCACCCCTTACCCAAGCCACCACCACAAAAAATTTTCTTTCATATTCTCAAANAGTTGTTGCCTTTCCTTTTCGTTGCAATCATGTAACCACATAATCATATTAGGTAACAACATTTATTTTCAGTTGTAGTTTGGGTTAACTTTGGTATCAATTGGTATTAGAGCTAACCTAACACTAGTCTTATCATAGGTACTTGTAGCATCACCCCTTACCCAAGCCACCACCACAAAAAATTTTCTTTCCTATTCTCAAACTACAAAAAAATTTTGACTTAACTCTAATTTCCCCTTACTGAGGCAACCCCAAATTAGTTTTCCTACACCTTCAATTAGTCTCCTACACCTTTCACCTCCCATCCCTAAACCGTAGTCATGCCACCAAGGAGATACAAGCACGAGCCTACCAAAATAAGATACAATAAGAGATCTATCGACTTTAGCATAGGCTTATAGACATTGAGGAAATCCAGGGGGAAATTACCTGATTGTAACAAAGATAGTCAAATGGGCGAAAGGGACGAGAATTTCAACCCCTTCTATAGGGACGATTTAAGTGATGAGGAAGACAGGCCATGACACTCTAGAATGCAGTATCAGAGGAGGCAGAGAGAAGAAATAATATATGGAGGACATTGAGACTTCAGAATAAAGATGCACATGTTAGAGTTCAATAGAGTTATAGATCTTGGTGACTTCATTGAATGGTTGTAGTCAGTCGAGAAAATTTTCGAGCACAAAGATATGCCAGAAGAAAAAAAAGGATAAAACACGCGATCATCTAATTGAGAAAAAGTGTCTCTTTGTGGCGTGAAAACCTGCAGAGAAAAGGAAAAGAGAAGACAGTGACAAGATTACTATTTGAGAGAAGCTGAGGAAGGCGATGCAGAGAAAATGCCTACTTCAAATAGGATATGTCTATGAGACTCCACCGCCTACAACAGAGAGATCTATCAGTGGACTTCACAACATATTTTGACCACTGCAGATGAAGTGTGTTGGTCAAGCTAGAGGATCATTCTATAGTCTGATATCTGGGTGGTCTTAAACCAACNAAATTTTGACTTAACTCTAATTTCCCCTTACTGAGGGAACCCCAAATTAGTTTTCCTACACCTTCAATTAGTCTCCTACACCTTTCACCTCCCATCCCTAAACCGTAGTCATGCCACCAAGGAGATACAAGCATGAGCCTACCAAAATAAGATACAATAAGAGATCTATCGACTTTAGCATAGGCTTACAGACATTGAGGAAATCCAGGGGGAAATTACCTGATCGTAACAAAGATAGTCAAATGGGCGAAAGGGACGAGAATTTCAACCCCTTCTATAGGGACGATTTAAGTGATGAGGAAGACAGGCCATGACACTCTAGAATGCAGTATCAGAGGAGGCAGAGAGAAGAAATAATATATGGAGGACACTGAGACTTCAGAATAAAGATGCACATGTTAGAGTTCAATAGAGTTATAGATCCTGGTGACTTCATTGAATGGTTGTAGTCAGTCGAGAAAATTTTCGAGCACAAGGATATGCCAGAAGAAAAAAAGGATAAAACACGCGATCATCTAATTGAGAAAAATTGTCTCTTTGTGGCGTGAAAACCTGCAGAGAAAAGGAAAAGAGAAGACAGTGACAAGATTACTATTTGAGAGAAGCTGAGGAAGGCGATGGAGAGAAAATGCCTACTTCAAAAAGGATATGTCTATGAGACTCCACCGCCTACAACAGAGAGATCTATCAGCGGACTTCACAACATATTTTGACCACTACAGATGAAGTGTGTTGGTCAAGCTAGAGGATCATTCTATAGTCTGATATCTGGGTGGTCTTAAACCAACTATTAGCAACATCGTGCTGTTGCAGCCCTATCGGACACTGAGAGATGTCCATACCTTAGCCTTGAGGTGGAGAGGCAATAGAAACAGATTTTGCAAACACCACCTGTCAGGCAGCCACCCATAGTTGGAGACGTCAACAAGGCCTCATTGAGTTGAGAAAACTGCTTTGGATAAGAACAAATCCACCCCGAGTGAGAAGAAGCCCGAGACGAGTAGCATACCTACTACAGTCCCCACCCGAAAATGGTTTAGATGCAATGGATTTGGTCACATCACCTCCAGCTACGTGACGAGCCGAGTTGCGTCATTTACCAAGCAGGGTATCGCGAAGGAGGCTAGCAACAAGGAAACAACTGAAGCAAAGGGGTGAGGTGTATTATCTTCCATTAGATGAGGGTTAGATGCTCGTATTCGACAGATCCTCTAGATTGATGATATGAGGGATCAGCAGTGGCTTCGCCACAATATATTTTACATGTATTGTGTTGTGAACGGAAATGTATGCAGTCTCATTATCGATTGATGGAGCAACAAGAATGTGGTGTCTATGCAGATGGTGGAGAAAATAGGCCTCATGGCTCAGAGGTATTCTCTGTCGTATTCTCTAACATAGCTGAAGAAGGAGAACATGATTAACATTGATGGAAGGTGCCTAGTAGAGTTTTCAATTGGAAGTTAGTTGCAGGATCACGCATGTTGTGTGCTACCCATGGATGTCTATCACTTTTTATTGGGGAAATCCTAACAATTTGAGCTTAGGACTTCGCAAGACAGATTCAAAAACACCTACTCCACCAGGGGAAAGCGCATCATCCTTCTACCTTCTATAGAGCCAGAGATCACAAGTGCCCTTACTAGCAGGGCAGCACCGGTGGGACCAATTTTGGTATTGATAAAGAATGATAGAGCAGAGACATTGAATCCAGGCATGAGATGGTCACGACAGAGAGTATTTCAGGACATCATGATCGATACATTACTGCTATAACTACCACAATTCAAAGAAATTTAGAATATTATTATGTCAGATTACTTTAATCTTGGGTTACTTTGAAAAGATTCAACAGTATATGCGTGAAACAGACTCAATTCAGATCAGTAGTAAGTTCTTAGAAAATTGGACTAATATGGATGTTTGCTCGCAATTTGTTCAAAAGATCACTGAATATTATTTTGGACATTCAAAACAAGTGAATTTTATCTGGATGAACTTGAAGAAGCACTTCAATTCATTTATCACCTCCTGGGGAGGATATCCTGCACAAGACTGCCAAAATGACTGTTCATTGAACTGTCTCTATGATCTGTTCTTTATTTAATGAATCCATCATATCACTTGCTTTGTCAAGAGAAAAAATTGCCACATAAGTATCATAAATTTGAGCGGGACAATAAAATTAACAACTAATAATGATAGAAGGGTACTTGTAACTGAATTAAAGTATTGCAATATCGAGAAACTTGGAGACAAATTATTACACAAACTAAATTAACCATACACTAATTAAATTAACGATATAAGTGCAATAAACACAAAATAAGTAATAGTTCAAGAAGATGTTCAACAAATAAAATAAAAAACAACTAACAGATTATAACACAAAAATCAACTCGACTGATTGTTAAAAAAATATCGAACATAATGAATTCTTCACTCTGGGACCGTTGTGATAAAAGCAACCCTCTTCTTTTGTTCTTCAAGAAGTTTTGTTGCAACTAAATATACGATAGGTCCTCAAAGTTTTCAAGAGTGCAGTTTAATAGCTTAAGGGCTTCAATCATCGAATGATATGTGTGCATTGTACGAGCACTAGATGTCATACTAGCACATGTACCAATTGTGAAATTTACTCAATTAAAAATGCAACGCCAACTTTATTCTTATTTTTGGGTTGTTGCCTTTGTGGTGCACTACATTTGGATTGGTTGAATTCAGAGTGTTCCACCTCATGGGCCAATTTCTCAAAAAATTTATTTGAATGAGCAAATTCAAACGCATTCAAATTCAGATAAAATTCATGTATTGTAGCCCACATATTAAAACATGTAGCTAAAACACTGCCAAACATCAAATCAAGCTCATCTTACAAATTAGGGTTTATACCACAATACCTTTTTTTTTGTTTGGGCACAACCTACATTTGACAAAAGCAATTAAGGAATAATGTCAAAATGTCAAATAATTTTGATAATAAGATTATTCACCAACCAAAAGCTTCTCCCTCTACAATTCCTTCGATGTGTCTTTTGTTTTTAATAGGGTCTCAACCTAACCCTGTAGCTCCTCTCTTCAATTTCTTCAATAATTTCAATCATTTATTCAGCTGATCTAATTTATTTTTCCGTTAAGTTTTATCATATACTCTTCTTGTTGTTTCTTGAAATTATTTTGTTATGTTTTGTTAGCCTTCTTTATTAAAAAATTTGGTGAGCCTGTTGCCTAATTCTCTCTTTTAAGCATAAATCACATAAAATGATCTTGGGATCCCTCTCCCAAGTGGTCGATATATCACATTCTTGTTCCTTTTCAATCTTGTGAGCTATAATAAATTAAACTGATCCTATAATAAATAAAGGTTGACAGCATAAACTAAAATTCCCAAACCCAAATTTATAAATGAAATAGTCATGAAGAACATTAATAGATATGTGAATGCATAAAAATTGTGTCGTGCATAAGTAAATATTCCAACAATATGTTAAAATAGATCAATCCCACCAAATCCATGGCAAACTCAAAATATTTACAAACAAAAACACACAGCTATTATGTGTTTACATACATAACAAATAATTCTTATGTTCACAAATCATTAATCATAGCAAAGAGACCACTTATGCATTTATGTTAGGTCTCATGAATATAGAAAACTCATTTGTTATGCAGGGTTGTCGAAAAAGCTTGTGTTCGGCTAGCTAAGTAACTCGTGTTCGATTCATTCGTTAAACAATGAGTCAAACATAAACAAATTTTTTGAGCTCGATTTAAAACGAGCTAAACACAAACAAAGATATGTTTGTTCGTGTTTAGCTTGATTTAATTCGAATTAATTGAACAATGAATAAATAATATTATTATAGCATTTTTATATTAAAATTTTATATTATATCTTTAAAAAAAAATTTTATTAACTTTTAAATAAATTTAGCTAAACTTGTAAATGAAAGATAATTTTTTTTGTGTTAAGTATGGAAAAACATAAAAATTAGGTGGTATGTATGTAAATGTAAAAAAGATTTGTTCTCTAGTACCTGCAATCTCCACCTGTGGTCTCGCCACAAAATAATTTATATTGAACATGTAAAATACATAAGATTCCTGTGTTATGTATGTAAATGCTTGAAATTTCTTCACCCGACTTCTCCAGCATCGTGGTCCGCGCCCCCTGCATCCCCCCTCCCTCATTTCAATCCCACGCATGATACTGAAAAAAAAAGTGTAAATTGTATAAATAATGCATAGTAATGTTTTAGGGAAACAACTTCACGCTTATGTCACCAGCTATGGGCCACGCAAATGTGGAGGAATTTTAAAATTAAAAAAAAATTAATTTTGTTATTTAGTTAATTATTTGATTTATTAAATTTTAATAAATTATAATTTCAATCCTAACAAGAGCTTAATTGGAGCAAACCAGTTTGAATCGAGCAGATCACAAACAAGCTTTGCGCTTAATAAAACTTGGCTCGTTTACACCCCTATTCAGCTCTTTTTAAAACAAAGCTCGCACCTAACAAAAAATTTTTTATACATTTACATGGCATAAAATTCTTATGTATTCCAAAAAAAGCAAATTTCTTATGTACTTACACACATACACATAATTCTATTTATTTAAAAACCTCACTCCAAAACTTTCATCATGTAAATATCTATTATGTGCTTACATACATAGCGCAAATTTCTTATGTACTTACACTCATAGCACTAAATTCTTATGTATTTAAAAACCTCACACCTAAAGTTTCATCATGCAAACATATCTTATTTACTTACATGCATAGAACATANAATTAAATTAACGATATAAGTGCAATAAACACAAAATAAGTAATAGTTCAAGAAGATGTTCAACAAATAAAATAAAAAACAACTAACAGATTATAACACAAAAATCAACTCGACTGATTGTTAAAAAAATATCGAACATAATGAATTCTTCACTCTGGGACCGTTGTGATAAAAGCAACCCTCTTCTTTTGTTCTTCAAGAAGTTTTGTTGCAACTAAATATACGATAGGTCCTCAAAGTTTTCAAGAGTGCAGTTTAATAGCTTAAGGGCTTCAATCATCGAATGATATGTGTGCATTGTACGAGCACTAGATGTCATACTAGCACATGTACCAATTGTGAAATTTACTCAATTAAAAATGCAACGCCAACTTTATTCTTATTTTTGGGTTGTTGCCTTTGTGGTGCACTACATTTGGATTGGTTGAATTCAGAGTGTTCCACCTCATGGGCCAATTTCTCAAAAATTTTATTTGAATGAGCAAATTCAAACGCATTCAAATTCAGATAAAATTCATGTATCTAAAACACTGCCAAACATATTAAAACATGTAGCTAAAACACTGCCAAACATCAAATCAAGCTCATCTTACAAATTAGGGTTTATACCACAATACCTTTTTTTTTGTTTGGGCGCAACCTACATTTGAAAAAAGCAATTAAGGAATAATGTCAAAATGTCAAATAATTTTGATAATAAGATTATTCACCAACCAAAAGCTTCTCCCTCTACGATTCCTTCGATGTGTCTTTTGTTTTTAATAGGGTCTCAACCTAACCCTATAGCTCCTCTCTTCAATTTCTTCAATAATTTCAATCATTTATTCAGCTGATCTAATTTATTTTTCCGTTAAGNATTTATTTGAATGAGCAAATTCAAACGCATTCAAATTCAGATAAAATTCATGTATTGTAGCCCACATATTAAAACATGTAGCTAAAACACTGCCAAACATCAAATCAAGCTCATCTTACAAATTAGGGTTTATACCACAATACCTTTTTTTTTGTTTGGGCGCAACCTACATTTGAAAAAAGCAATTAAGGAATAATGTCAAAATGTCAAATAATTTTGATAATAAGATTATTCACCAACCAAAAGCTTCTCCCTCTACAATTCCTTCGATGTGTCTTTTGTTTTTAATAGGGTCTCAACCTAACCCTGTAGCTCCTCTCTTCAATTTCTTCAATAATTTCAATCATTTATTCAGCTGATCTAATTTATTTTTCCGTTAAGTTTTATCATATACTCTTCTTGTTGTTTCTTGAAATTATTTTGTTATGTTTTGTTAGCCTTCTTTATTAAAAAATTTGGTGAGCCTGTTGCCTAATTCTCTCTTTTAAGCATAAATCACATAAAATGATCTTGAGATCCCTCTCCCAAGTGGTCGATATATCACATTCTTGTTGCTTTTCAATCTTGTGAGCTATAATAAATTAAACTGATCCTATAATAAATAAAGGTTGACAACATAAACTAAAATTCCCAAACCCAAATTTATAAATGAAATAGTCATGAAGAACATTAATAGATATGTGAATGNGGATCCCTCTCCCAAGTGGTCGATATATCACATTCTTGTTCCTTTTCAATCTTGTGAGCTATAATAAATTAAACTGATCCTATAATAAATAAAGGTTGACAGCATAAACTAAAATTCCCAAACCCAAATTTATAAATGAAATAGTCATGAAGAACATTAATAGATATGTGAATGCATAAAAATTGTGTCGTGCATAAGTAAATATTCCAACAATATGTTAAAATAGATCAATCCCACCAAATCCATGGCAAACTCAAAATATTTACAAACAAAAACACACAGCTATTATGTGTTTACATACATAACAAATAATTCTTATGTTCACAAATCATTAATCATAGCAAAGAGACCACTTATGCATTTATGTTAGGTCTCATGAATATAGAAAACTCATTTGTTATGCAGGGTTGTCGAAAAAGCTTGTGTTCGGCTAGCTAAGTAACTCGTGTTCGATTCATTCGTTAAACAATGAGTCAAACATAAACAAATTTTTTGAGCTCGATTTAAAACGAGCTAAACACAAACAAAGATATGTTTGTTCGTGTTTAGCTTGATTTAATTCGAATTAATTGAACAATGAATAAATAATATTATTATAGCATTTTTATATTAAAATTTTATATTATATCTTTAAAAAAAAATTTTATTAACTTTTAAATAAATTTAGCTAAACTTGTAAATGAAAGATAATTTTTTTTGTGTTAAGTATGGAAAAACATAAAAATTAGGTGGTATGTATGTAAATGTAAAAAAGATTTGTTCTCTAGTACCTGCAATCTCCACCTGTGGTCTCGCCACAAAATAATTTATATTGAACATGTAAAATACATAAGATTCCTGTGTTATGTATGTAAATGCTTGAAATTTCTTCACCCGACTTCTCCAGCATCGTGGTCCGCGCCCCCTGCATCCCCCCTCCCTCATTTCAATCCCACGCATGATACTGAAAAAAAAAGTGTAAATTGTATAAATAATGCATAGTAATGTTTTAGGGAAACAACTTCACGCTTATGTCACCAGCTATGGGCCACGCAAATGTGGAGGAATTTTAAAATTAAAAAAAAATTAATTTTGTTATTTAGTTAATTATTTGATTTATTAAATTTTAATAAATTATAATTTCAATCCTAACAAGAGCTTAATTGGAGCAAACCAGTTTGAATCGAGCAGATCACAAACAAGCTTTGCGCTTAATAAAACTTGGCTCGTTTACACCCCTATTCAGCTCTTTTTAAAACAAAGCTCGCACCTAACACAAAATTTTTTATACATTTACATGGCATAAAATTCTTATGTATTCCAAAAAAAGCAAATTTCTTATGTACTTACACACATACACATAATTCTATTTATTTAAAAACCTCACTCCAAAACTTTCATCATGTAAATATCTATTATGTGCTTACATACATAGCGCAAATTTCTTATGTACTTACACTCATAGCACTAAATTCTTATGTATTTAAAAACCTCACACCTAAAGTTTCATCATGCAAACATATCTTATTTACTTACATGCATAGAACATATTTCTTATGTACTTACACACAGCACAATTCTTATGTATTCAAAAACCTCGCACCTAAATTTTCATCATTATGCACACTGAAAATATAGCATAGCCCGTAATAATGCATAAGATTTGAGTCGTATATAAGTTCACACTACCGAATGCATAGCAAGCCAGCCTACAACTTCAACCAAAGCGAAAGTAATCCCACCATATACATAACAAGCCCATAATGCTACAAAAATGGAGAAGCCGAAAAGGCATCATGTTACAAAAATGCAAAATAATCATAGAGATACATATATTAGCAAGATGGACAAGGAATTCCATAGAAGAGTTTGCCACAAAAAATCTTAAACACGGGAGTAGACAACGGAAATGGAGAAGACAAAGGGAACGGAAGGGTAATATTGCAGATAGGACAATAATTTCAAGAATTACTTGGGGGTGTGCAACCGAAATGTCACGCTTCGTTCCCATAATAAGATTTTGGAAAGAGATTTTTGGAAAAAGCAACCAGAACGCAGCTCCCCAAAAACACGTAAGGTGCTTTCCAAAACAAAATACAGCTAAAAAGCTGTCCCAAACGAGACCTAAGACTAGTTCATATACATCCATGGATAGACTTGTCCCTAAGGCTATTATATGTCTAATGAACAAAATGCTTTTATTTAAAAAAATAAAATGTTTGAATTTACTTATTCATACTATAAGACACTACTGATAAATTTGCAGTAACTTATGATTTTATATTTTAAGTTTCCAACTTCTACTTGTATTAATCATTTATTTTTATTCTATTCCAGACATTGCTTTTCAAGATGACATTCTTTACTTGTAGCATTTGCAGCAAAGATTCTCAGTCTTAGTTATATAGCATCAGCAAGTCAACATACTAGCAAAATTTGGATGCATTAAGAGAATCCTAAAACAATTATGCATGAAAGAAACATTTGAGCGATGAAAGAAATTAATTAATTCCAGAAATAATGGATTGGAAACATTTGAGCCCTTGCAAAATTATTTTTGTTCAGTTCTCTTGCTTAACGAACAAATCGAACACGAACCACTTAGTCAGCCGAACACAACCTATCCGAGAACCACGAGCTTTTGACAGCCCTAGTAGTATTTTTTATGATCAATATGACCTAGGAGGGAGCTAAGCTCAAAAGAAATGCAGCTTAGATTTCGCTGGCTCACAATTACTGAATAGCACAAAACGAACAGCAAAAACTAGCGAGACAAATCTAGCATGCATAGCAATCATATTTAACGAATAAAAATTAGACAAAAGGGGAATTTACATACATACCACCTAATTCCTATGCTTTTACATATCTAAAACTTAAACATTCATATTATACCACCCAAATCTTTCATATCACATCACAAATATCAATTTTAACTTTTTAAAAGTGAAATACACCTTTTCATGCACAGTAAAAGTGGAATATATGTAAAAATTGAAGTATAGGCGTTGATATGTTAATACTAGGAATTGAGTGGCATGTTTGTAAATTTTTCTAAACAAAAATATCTGTTCAAGCCTATTAACATAAGCAATCAAATAAAGAACCAGCTTAAGAGAATTCATCTTGAATCCTATAAACCCATGTCTATTTTTGTCATATACATAGAGAATACCACATCCCTGAAAGTAAAGGAAGCTGTATTGGCATTTTAAGAAAAAAAATCTTCAGACATAAATTAGCATAAAGATGAAGCGGCCTTACTACTGCCTTGCACTGCAAGAAAAGCCAGTCATGAGGAACATTATCCAGTAGATACACAAAGTCTTTAGGTTCGGCCACTGAAAGTAAAATAAATGGCAAATATTGAAATACAAAGATTTATAAAATTAAATAAAATATTAAATAGAACAAGGGATCTCTACACTCACAATTTCCAAGGCCACCCCAACCTTTATTAATGATGCCTCTCTGTCCAGTTATTTCCAAAGCCTCGACAATAATTTTTGTCATTTTTTCTGGTTCTTGAACAGGCTGAGCTACACCAAATTTATAATTTCAAAATACAAATGCATGCTAAATCCAACTGACAATATAATCAAAATCAATCCAAATGCAGAATAGGAGAAATAAAATATGATATCATTAATAATTATAATTTGACGGAGCATAAAAAATTAAAACTTCTCAGCCTTCAAACCTTCCAAAGGAGTGAGCTAATATTTGTCTCATCTTTATGGTGCCTTAAAAAGAGCGTGTGTGACCGAACCACAAACCAACAATGTAGTCAAATATAAGGTCTCGTTAGGCCTTAAGATAATAATTTCAATAGGTTGTAAATGAGTCAAGCATGAGTGAGTTTAGGTTTGGCTAGGTTCGAAATTAATTATATTTGAAATTGGCTTATCTTCGAAATTGCTCATGAATGATGTGTTCATGTACGGCTCGATTTACATATTCTTATTCATGTTCTCCTCATGTTCGGTTTGAACTTGGTTTGTTTAAATTAATTAGAAAAATAGATGTAGAATGTTGGATTCTAATCTATACCAATTCTACACAATAAAAAATGTAGAACGACATGACAGCACGAGCTGTGGTAATTTAAACTTTGATACAAATATATATAATAATTATTATATAAATAATTTATAAAATTTTCTTATTTGAAGCTAAAACGAGCTGAATATGATCAAACAAAAGTGTCGTTCATGTACGACTCATTTATAATTCGAGCTTAAAATGATTTGATCGTGCTTAGCTCGCTTACTTAACGAACGATTCAAACACGAGCTACTTAATAAGTCGAAAATGAGCTGTTCACAAACAATTTTTTTAAGCTCAAACTATAAACAAGGCAGACACAATCGAATAAAGATTTGCTATTGTTTGGCTTGTTTATAATTCGAGCTTAAAATTCGGTCATTTACTTAATAAATGATTCGAACACGAGCTACTTAACAAGCCGAACATGAGTTGTTCACGNATTCGGTCATTTACTTAATAAATGATTCGAACACGAGCTACTTAACAAGCCGAACATGAGTTGTTCACGAACAACAAGCTTTTTTTACAGCTCTCACAATAGGAATTCAAAGCATTCAAATTTTTAGCATTTCTCAGCTCATCATAAATCAAATATTGGGAACCTATATGATCAACTAGTTTGAGTTGACTTATTATCATAAGTCACTTCTTGAGCTCATCAAGCAACTCCATTATATCACCATGTCCCAAGTCTCTAAGCTGAAAGTAGTGAAGTTAGCCCAAAAATTGACATCTGAACAAGAAGTATGTGCCACATTAATCAAGCCCAACAAATTTACAAACTCTACATGTAAAGGGATTCATCAAATTCAAGCATACATGATACAACTTTAGTTGCTTCTCGCTCTCCCCCCACAAGCTATTTTTGAAAGTCAACAAGAGAGTATCTCAATAAATACTTAAGAAGAACATAAAAGCAAAGGAAGAAATAAAGCTACAACATGAAACCTTCATAGTAGAAAAGCAAAACAAATGACAACCTTTCGTCAATCATGTCAAACAAGACACATTATTATAAAATAAATTGTAGATTGCATAAATAAAAAAAAAGTGTTTTGCATTAAGCTTTTCAAATTCTTTGATCAGATATAGCTATAGTCTCCTGGAACCAAGAAAAGCTAACAAATTCATAAGTGTAAGTTGACAAAGAACTTTTTGTTGCACATCAATCAAATCCCAAAATGATAACAAAGTCAAAATATGTGTTAGATTACTGTCATAGGTGAAAGATTGCATCGATCATGCTCATGAAACACAATACATCAACCCTCAAATCTTTTACAACCAACAAAAGCAACTGAGTTTTTTTAAATGCTAAAGCATGTATATAATTTGATCGATTAGTCTATCATCTTTTGTTGAACTTCGTTTTAACATAACAATAATTAATTTCTTCTCAAAATAGGCTAAAATCGCTCCATTCAAGAAAATCAACGTGGAGCAAGTGAATCGATTATTTACCGACAACATTATCTACAAATTTGACATGTTGCATTGTATTATCTCAAACAATGAACCAAGCTTTAAGGATATCATGATAAATGGATTCATTTACTGACATAAAATTGATCGGAAATATTCATCAATCTATAATTAAGACGCAAATGGTTTGATAGAAGCCTTCAACAAGGTTAGTTAAGTAATGCCAGAAGGTCTCATCAAGAATAAATGCAATGGGCTATTACAATAATAAAAATATTATGGGCATATGGTTCTATTACAAGATGCCGCAGAATTTAATCTTTATGCCTTCACATTTAGACTTGAAAATAATTGTATCACTTGCACTTGAGTAGCTATCACTTTGAGTAAATGTTTAATATAAACCCGCTCATCAACAAAATACTTTCTTGTGAATGAAAGTGCTCAATGAACTTGATTAATTCCAACTTTGCACTCAACAAAATCTTGAATTTTTTTTACCAAAGAGTATCAAATTCATTGATCATATAGAGCGCTCTTGGACATTCCAAAAAGAATAATCGGCTCTAATGTTGTAAAGTCCAATTATTCTCCAACCAAAAAATTAGCGGCAAACTTGAGCCTAACTAGTACCACAAATTGAGAAGAATTACATAAAACACAACCACGCGGTACCCAACGACCCATGCCTCCAATTAATAATCAATACTTAAAATAGAGCTACACAATATATTTTCCAAAATGGTATTGCCATAAAAAAACATTATACCTAAATTACCCCTTTAAGATAGAAGACATTTTCCTTAAGCTATAATGCTTGTTTAACCTTTTTTTTTTTTTCATAACACACGAAAGCTTTTATTAAGTTATCATGAAAGTCATTCATTTTCTTAATTAATATTTAAAGATCGTCAAAACTTCCCTATATTATAAGATATATTTTTATAATATTTGATTGAGTTGACATCATGATTTCATTTATAAATAAATCAATTGAAAAAGGACAAAAAGATTCCAACACGTGAAAATGACAACCGAATCTACAAACTAACATATGAAAGTGAAGAGAACCAAAGTTATTTTAAATAGTTTCAAATCAATGGCAATTGTTTGAAAGTTGTCTACACGCACATCACACAATGCATTCAAATCAACGGCATTTGTTTGAAAGTCGTCTAAAGCATTTTGAAAAGCATACAGGTTCTTTAAAATGGATTAAAAGCAAGAGTGACCATGCAATCAGTTGGATGGATTAATTTTCAAAATGGTAAAATCAATTGCAACAGAAATCTGAAATCTGGAAAATTGAACCAATAAAAATTTTGATAAATTGAACCAATCAAACCAAAATTTAATTTGATTTAGATGGTTCAATTATGAACAAACAGAAAATTTTAGTTGAAGTTTGATTATGAACAAACATCAAAAATTACATATATTTTAATTTCTTGAGTACACCATTTATTTTTTCTATCTTTTTTTTTTGTTTTGTTTTCTTCTGTTAAATGAAAATTAAAAATGAATCAATAACCGAAAATCAAATATTGATGTTTTGAAAACAATAAAACAAAATACATTTTTGAAACTGAATCAACCAAAATTATTCGATTCGGTTTGGTTTTCCGGTTTTGCCCAAATAATGCACGCCACTAATTAAATTAAATCCCCGCACATCTTGGACGATAATGAATTCTTGTGATAAAGAACCTTTTAAATAAGACAAAATGGCCCACAATCACATGCCAAATTTAAAAAAAAGGCGTGTAACTCTTTTGGAAGTAAAATTGTCTCATATGTCATATAAAGCGCTAAATGTCTAAACTTGTGAACGTGAATTAAAAAAAAATGAACTTAAATTTTCCTGCTCCAAAGGCTGTGTATAAGTGATATGTTGTTAAAATTCACAAACACGACAAGATTTAAACCACATAGAAAACATTTACTTAGAAAAATTCAAAGAAATGTGGCTGAAGTTAAATTTTTTTCTCCTAGTTTAATCAAGTAAATAGAATACTATTATGCAATGAGAATCAAATGCTCTATTGTTAATCATACAAAATCATTTCATTATGTGCATTTACATAAAGCCTTATGCCTTGAACAAAATATATTCATTTAAAGAAAAAATCATGGGGCATCTTTGCCAATAAGATAGCTCATATGTTAAATACTTAGACAAACCTTATTCACTTTATATAAAGACAGAGTCAATAAGATTTGCAATGCAATGGATATTAAAACAAATTTAAAAAATGCAAATCTTGATCTTAAGGGTTGACAAAGTTTTAAATAATCATTAAAATACTCCTATAAAGCACATAGCTACTGCATATCATAAAATAATAATTTTTAAAATCAAGATCTTAATTTCAAAAACAAGCGTATCAAGCAATTTATCTGCATAATGACCATGCTGACAATAAATCTCAATTGAAAGGGATCTTTATCATTAAAATGCTCTCAAATTTTAAAGCAACTTATTTCGTACTCAAATCTGAAGAAAATGATTAAAAATATAAAGACATTCATGAGAAATAATTGCCTTACGCTAAGCAATTCTTTATCTATTTTCTTATGAGGGTGACAAATTTAAGATAAATTAAGTTCACAAATGTCAATGTTGGTTACCTCTATGACCAAATTTTTAAAATTTCACACTAGTAAGAACATGACACCTGTTTGCTAATTAAAAGATTTTGCTGTAAAATAGAACGATAAGGATATGGTCATGACCAAGCTCTCACATTAAGTAGTTTGCCACAAAGTGATAACAATAAATTATTATCATAACCAAGACTTGGAAGTTTTCCAATGGCTTAATCCCCTCAAATTATGAACTGTGGAGTACACCTAATAGGGCATGAAGTCGTATTTTAACAAAGGTCAATTTGAAATTGCCCTCTTAGTGAATATCTATCCCGGGTATAGAAACTGTTCTTGGAAGATATAATTCATGACTCTTAGCAAGAATGTGCAGAATATCTCATCTTAAGTAGAAAATGACCATGAAAACTTGGGATGACCAAGCCATATGATCTTGATCCCGTTTGTCATCATTCCTCACAAGCTACTCCAAACCAAAAGCAATATATTTGAACTAACCCTAAAATCCAATTGTTGCTACTATACACTAGGCATTTAATTCCAAATGACTAACTTTAATAAGAAGTCCTCTGCTTTCTGAAAATTTGACTTGAAATAATACTGTTAATAAAGAATCTGGCATGAATGCAGAGCACAATGTTTAATCATACAACACAATTTGTTAATTTTGGAATAGATCATAAAGTTTATATGAAATTATAGAATATATATAATACACAATTTATGAATGATCATATTATCTGATGTTAGTCATTCAGTACAATCCCCCCATTATATAATTTTAACTACCATTTTATTGATGCGTCCTATATCTTTTATTATAGATGTTACGATTACGTAAGTCTATCTTTTAACTAATTTATTGAGAATAAATGTTAGTTTCATTATCCATTCAATATAATTATTCTAAGCCTATCAATATTAGTTTTGCTATACATTCATCTTAACAATATAATTTCAGATATACTAAACTTATTCATCAACAACATCTTTGTAACCCAAAATTCAAACCCATATAACATAACAGGTCCAATGCAATTTTATAAAATCTAACTTTCAAGCTTTCACGATATTCTCTTCTTAAATAGTAGTTTTAAGATAATTTTTTTGTAACAGCTATTCAACTTTATCTTGGAATTTTATCTATACTGATAGACGGGATCTTACATACTGAGTGAAATTAATTCAAAATAGTAAATGATGGTAATGCCATAGGTTAGATTATATAAAAAAGTGATCATAAAGTTGACCACAAATAATTGGAATAGAGTCTAATAAGGTGTGAAATCATGTTCCTCCAACTTTGGAATAATCCTGCCTTTTATTTAGTTGACTCAAGGGAAGTTAGTTTATGCAACTCAGAGTTAAAATGGAATGCAAAGCTTAAAAGTAAACAATGCATCAATCAATGAGGAACATAAAGATATCTTCCATGATAATACCTAAAAATAAAGAAGTAGAATAACAAAGTCAGAAATAGTAGCACCAAAATAACAAATAACATGCATCTATAGAAATACAATTAATAGAAGAAGAAAAACTCACCAGGCTACCAAAGCCAATATAGATGGGCTTTTCACCAGCTTCAATCCATTTCACAAGTGATTCTGGAGGCTGATAACTTGATGCAAGATCAAGAAAGCAAAATCCAACAACATCAATTTTAGGTCCCCAATCTGCAAGAAATGTCTCACACTTCTCAAGACTGCAAAATCAAACAGTTTAAAAGGATGGAATAGACGATTCTTTTTTTTTTTTTTTTGGAATAGTCCGAATTTTCATTTTCATGAAATTAAACTATGATGAGGATATATATACCGACAACAGCTAGAATACAGTAAAAAGGAATGAAGTAGCATGGAATTAGACAAAAATCTTTATTAAGGCATAGATTCACTTCTTTTGTTATTACTCAAAAATCCAATCTATATTGATCTGTTCATATATAACAATTTAGGAAATTTATATACGTGCAGCACAATTCTTGTATTTTTACATCTCTAACACCAACAGTTCGATATTTACATTTATAACACCTTGGTGCTATAAACCCATGCATAAAAAGATGCATTTGGCTTTTAAAAAGTTAATAAAGGTAGTATTTTTGATGTGATGTTAACTTTTTGAGTTTTATGAATGTAATTATTAAAGGTGTTAGATATGTAAATGCATAAGAATTACGAGGAATGTATGCAATGCCACTAACCTTTTTTCCAGAAGAAAATTCTTTAACTTACGATAGAATGATAATAAGCCATACCCTTCGGCTTGGGAACAAGATGTGGGCTCCAAATATATCCATGTGGTATGTCTGACGAAGAGCCTTGTACACCGCTCAGATATGTAACTGGGCGCAGCTTCAATTTTTTCTTCCTGAATTGATTTATAATGTCTCGTATACCAAGCCAAATCATAGAATCGACAATCTGATATGAAAGCTGCAAAGTCGACAGTAACACAATCATTTAGAAGATGCCAAATATTAATAAAGTTCTAAAAAACTCAAACAATAGTCTATACACAACATCAAATGAGTAGTTAAGGATAAATAACCATAAAAAAAATGAACCGAACGAGCAAAAATAAAACTTTTGATGGAAGAATATAAGCCATCAACTTCTTCATTAGTTTTGATCAATGGTTAAAGATTTACAAAAAGCAGTTAAAGTGGGTTACCATTGTGGCTTGGTGTATCATGTAAAGCTAATGGGTTGATTCGAGGCACCTTTGTTTACCCTAAAAGATAAGCTCTTCAAAGCTACTAAACCTCTTATTACAGTTGATATTCGCATGTGGTCCACAAGCTGCTCAAGATAATGTGAATGATAATGGCATAAGATAACGATGATAATGGCATAAGATAACGATGATAATGGCATAAGATAACGATAAAATTTTAAGAGAAATTGACTCTTAAATGTCCTGAATCTACCAACTGNCAATAACGATAAAATTTTAAGAGAAATTGACTCTTAAATGTCCTGAATCTACCAACTGGATGCATATGAAATGCTGAAATAATTTGAGAAAGACATCCCATATTGAAGTTGTCATACTAGAAGAGAACAAAAATTTGCCACATCAAGGAGGATTTGCAAAGTAAGAGCACACATTAAAACAATATATATATAAATATATATATATATATATATATATATATAGAGAGAGAGAGAGAGAGAGAGAGAG
>JXCR01078099.1:2248-22593 GCA_002079205.1 Phalaenopsis hybrid cultivar
TCAATCCAACTACTACAAGAGAACGTACAAGTCCAACCATAATAAGAAGTTAAGAAATCACCTCTCTCATGACGCATAAAAAACAAATCAAACTACTAAAAATCCAAATATCTACCAGTCATCAATCAAATTGATCAATTCTAAAGAAAACAAAATACAACACTAACAATCATGACTCTTAAGCATACTAAATCAAACCACACAGATAACTACGGGTTGCCACCCATAAAGTGCTTGGTTTAATGTTGCTAGCCCAATAAATGATTCCACGTGGATCAAAATTTCAATTAAGTAATCCTTGATCAGTCGCCTAATCTTTTTCAGATACAGTGGTTCCTACGAAGTCCTCAGATTTAAATTTTTGCTTTGAGTTCTTCGTTTTAAGATTGATTTATATCCTTGTTCCTCATATTTCCTTCTAAATCCAATATTTTTCTAGTAATTTTCTCAAATTTTATATTGATATCATCCTTAAATTATATAAGAAATGGATCATTANCTTTTCAGATTGATTCATATCCTTGTTCCTCATATTTCCTTCTAAATCAAATATTTTTCTAGTAATTTTCTCAAATTTTATATTGATATCATCCTTAAATTATATAAGAAATGGATCATTATAAGCTACTTCATGATCTCTCAAATTTTAGATCAGATTCTCTCTAGATAATTCATATTCTGGATCAAATTATTATATGTTGCTCTTGTCTTTTAAGTTATTTTCTAATTCTTCAAGCATTTCTTCTATTGGTCTTTCAATATCCTTATACTCATCTCTCAACTCAAAAGTTCTTTTGAAACATATCCATAAATTCTCTTCTAAAAATCAGTTCAATAATTTTAAATTGCTCATCATTCATTTCTTTTGAATTTATCTCAGNACTCTTGTCTTTTAAGTTATTTTCTAATTCTTCAAGCATTTCTTCTATTGGTCTTTCAAAATCCTTATCCTCATCTCTCAACTCAAAAGTTCTTCTGAAACATATCCTTAAATTCTCTTCTAAAAATCAGTTCAATAATTTTAAATTGCTCATCATTCATTTCTTTTGAATTTATCTCAGGGTCGCTAGGCAAAATCTCTGTGGGTTAATTATTAATTTCATTAATAATATATCCCAACATCAGAATCTCATTCATTTTGTCTATATACCACAGNATTAGGCTAAATCTCTGCGGGTTAATTATTAATTTCATTAATAATATATCCCAACATCAGAATCTCATTCATTTTGTCTATATACCAAAAAATATGCCATTCAGTGGCTTTGAATAACTCATTCATAAGAGATCTTTAACTGATTACATCATTCAATTCAGGTTCATCTTATGATTGAGTCGAATATGACGATATAAAGACTGGTGGTGTAGATGAATTAACTAAATAGGTAGGCTTTAAAATTATATAGGGTATATTTATTTTTAGTTCATGAGATTTTTCAATAGATGGAATTAAAAGTTTAATATTTTCGGTAANCAGAATATGCCATTCAATGGCTTTGAATAACTCATTCATAAGAGATCTTTAACTGATTTCATCATTCAATTCAGGTTCATCTTATGATTGAGTCGAATATGACGATATAAAGACTAGTGGTGTAGATGAATTAACTAAATAGGTAGGCTTTAAAATTGTATAGGGTATATTTATTTTTAGTTCATGAGATTTTTCAATAGATGGAATTAAAAGTTTAATATTTTCGGTAACGTCTATCATTTCACACCTTGTCTAAACATATATACAGTCTTCTTTAAACAACATTTTAGACTCATCATGAAATTCCATTTCGATCTCATCTGTTAACTTACTCTCAAAACATTTTTTTAAATCATTTTTAATTAGATAATCAATTTCATCCATCCAAAAATAATCATCATCTTTTCTCTCAGTTAGATACTTCATAGCCTTTAAAACATCAAAAGTGGTTTCATGGTCATTAATATTCATAGTTAAGTTTCTTTTTTGCATAACTATTATAGTTTGTCCAGTAACAAGAAAAGGTCTCCCCAAAATAATGGGATATTCTTTATCTTCCTCCATATCTAATATAATAAAGTCCATAGGAAAGATAAATTTATCCACTTTAATAATCACGTCTTTTATGATCCCTTTTGGATAAATGATAGATCGATCAGCTAACTGAAGTGTTATAACAGTGGGAGAAATATCGGCTAAAGCTAAGCTTTTAAATATAGATACAGGTATTACAATAATGCTCGATCCTAAATGACATAAAGCTTTTCCACATAAACTTTCTCCAAATACACAAAGAATTGTTAAGTTAGAAGGATCTTTAAGTTTCTCAGTATGCTTTTTCTAAAATATAGCGCTGCACTCCTCACTTAGTGAAACTATCTCGTACTCCCCAAATTTCCTTTTCTTATTTAATATCTCTCTCATAAACTTTACATAACTTGACATCTATTTCAAAGCTTCAGTAAAATGAATATTTATCGTTAACTTTGTAAGTACATCCATGAACTTTAAAAATTGTTTATCCAACTCATGCTATCTAAGTCTTTGAGGAAATGGAGGTGGTGGTCTTCTAAATTGAATTTAGTTGGAGATATTAATTTTTCTAGATCCTTAGAAACTTGTTCTTCGGGTCTTTTATTTTTCTTTGTTTCTCTCACAACTCCTTTCTCTTTTCTGACAACATCTTCTATCTCTCTTCCAATTCTTAATTGGACAGCTTCTATTTGTTCATTATTTTTCTCGTTAGGGTTGATTCTCTATGCTTCTATTTGTTCATTATTTCTATTAAGCTTCTATCAGTGTTGCTAGGAAGTGTTCCTTGAGGTCTATTGCAAAGTGAATTAGCAATTTATCCAAGTTGATTCTCTATGTTTCTAATCGTAGCATTTTGACCTTGCAACTGGTTTCCCATTTGCAATACCACTTCTTCTGTAGAAAACTTCTTATCCTCAAATAGTTGATCATTGTTAGAGTATAGTGGATATGAAGGTCTATAGTTTGTGTTCCCTTGATTATTCCAACTTCCATTAGGATTTGCATGATTATTTTCCCATGGTTAGTTTCCACCTCAAGTAGTGTGATACCAGTGAAAATTAAGATGGTTCTTCCACCCTGGGTTAAATAAGTTAGAATACAAGTTATTTATGGTATTTAAAGTCTTATATGATAAGTTAGAATCAATCATATGCCTTAATGAACTTTCTTCACTTACTGGAATAAATTGAGGCTGGTTCATTCCAAATTGGTCCATCTTTCTTGATATTGCAGCAACCAGAGATGCAAGAATTACAATCACATTTTTATCATGAAAATTGGCTATATTTTTAGGATTTACCCTTGTAGATGGCCATTGAAATTCATTTGTAGTCATTTCTTCAATTAACGCATATGCTTCATCAAATGATTTTGACATTAATGATCCATCAGTGTTAGCATCAATTATAAACCTAAGGGATTCTACTAACCCATTATAAAAAGTTTCATTGATTAACCAATTGGGCAGAGCATGGTGTTCACATTTTCTTAGGAGTTCCCTTAAATCTTTCTCATGCTTTGTATATTGATTCCCTTTCATACTGACAAAATGAGATAATATTAATTCTAAGTTTAATAGTCCTTGAAGGAGGAAAATACTTAGCTAGGAATTTATGATTTAACTCTTCCCAACTTTTAATAGAGCCAAGTGCTAATGAGTATAGTTACATTTTAGCCTTATTCCTTAGCGAGAAAGAAAAAAAGCCTTACTCCAACAAAATCATCTGACTTGCCATTATAACAAAATGTTGCACAAAGTTCTAGAAAACTTGATAAGTGTAGGGATCCTCTGAAGGAATTCCCTTGAACTTATTGTTCTGCACCAGTCGGATAATATCTGGATTTATTTCAAATGAGTCAGCTTCTATGACAGGGATTTGTATACTTGATTTAATTTCATCTGTCGTAGGATTTATATAATCCCTAAAATATTTATGATGATTTTCTAAGTTAGTACTTTTAATGTTTTCCATTTTCATTTATGGTTCTTCATGTTCTTTCTATTTTCTTATTTTTTCTCTTTTTTTTCTAACACAAGATCATAAGGCACAAATCTTGCAAATCCTTTATTTTGCGTATGCAACAAAACAAAAAAAAACATAAACAATTAAACAAACAAAATAAAAATATATTCAACACAACAAAATATTTTCACAAACTCCTTGTNAATAGGGATCCTCCGAAGGAATTCCCCTGAACTTATTGTTATGCACCAGTCGGATAATATCTGGATTTATTTCAAATGAGTCAGCTTCTATGACAGGGATTTGTATACTTGATTTAATTTCATCTGTCGTAGGATTTATATAATCCCTAAAATATTTATGATGATTTTCTAAGTTAGTATTTTTAATGTTTTCCATTTTCATTTATGGTTCTTCATGTTCTTTCTATTTTCTTATTTTTTTTCTTTTTTTTCTAACACAAGATCATAAGGCACAAATCTTGCAAATCCTTTATTTTGCA
Organism: Phalaenopsis hybrid cultivar; assembly: GCA_002079205.1. Classification (NCBI taxonomy): domain Eukaryota; kingdom Viridiplantae; phylum Streptophyta; class Magnoliopsida; order Asparagales; family Orchidaceae; genus Phalaenopsis; species Phalaenopsis hybrid cultivar. The sequence continues at coordinate 6,723 of JXCR01078099.1, forward strand.
TACACAACAAAACAAACAAAACATAAACAATTAAACAAACAAAATAAAAATATATTCAACACAACAAAATATTTTCACAAACTCCTTGTTTTTGACACAAACAATTTTTTCACAACATTTTTTCATACAAAAAAAAAACATTTTTCACACAAAAAAAGCTGTTACGACACTACAATTTTCCAAGTCTAAGCCTAATTACTTCCACTAAAATTCTCCTAAAGTTCATACCGAAGCTCCCCAGCAACGATGCCAAAAACTTGATGCGACTTTTCTATATGCTTAATTTTATATATTATATATAATCACAATAATATAAATGCAAGTATATGTATCGCTCAAGTAATATAAGACTTTATGATTAAGTCCCGATTATTGTNGGCCAAAAACTTGATGCGACTTTTCTATATGCTTAATTTTATATATTATATATAGTTACAATAATATAAATGCAAGTATATGTATCGCTCAAGTAATATAAGACTTTATGATTAAGTCCCGATTATTGTTCCAACGAGGAAGTGAGGAAAGATGTCCTTAGTCAAATTCTAGTTTACTACTATTAGTCCTTAGTTTAAATTGTCGATTAAAATGGTGTTTTATCTAGCAACTACTCCAAAATGCAAATTTTAAATATAACGATTGTAACTATTCCTAAATGTAAATATTAAATTCTAACGATAACCCTTTCTGGATGAATTGGTTTGGAGATTTTTAAGATTTTCAAAACTACTACTCTTATGTAGTGAGTTGGATAATATAAGTGAATGAGATACATTAAATATTGTATTTTCCAAATAAGAGAAATTTTAATTCTCTACCCTGATTCAGTGTTATAGAAAATCATTAGCAAATCTTAGTTTNAAAATGCAAATTTTAAATATAACTATTGTAACTATTCCTAAATAAAAATATTAAATTCTAACGATAACCCTTTCTGGATGAATTGGTTTGGAGAATTTTAAGATTTTCAAAACTATTATTCTTATGTAGTGAGTTGGATAATATAAATGAATGAGATACATTAAATATTGTATGTTCCAAATAAGAGAAATTTTAATTCTCTACCCTGATTCAGTGTTATAGAAAATCATTAGCAAATCTTAGTTTTAGTCCCTAAAACCATGGCTAGGCTAGGAGGATACTAGCTCCCACTCCAGAGCTCCCACTTCCCTTCTTCTGAAGGCCAACTCACGTCTTATTTCTTTAAACACTAAAATTGAATTGGTGATTTTAGTCTGTCACCCTAAAATCTCCAATTCTACGCCCATCAAAGTATATTTCCCTATTTAATTGCATCCAACCCCCATGAACTTCACCATCCATGGAATTTGAATGTGGTTCCACTTTGTTGAGAATTGCACCGCCCTCTCGGGTCTTAATGTAATTACAACAAATTTTAACACTACAACAAACCTTTTTTTGTAATGTAAATGAAGTGCAAGTAAAAACCATCACATTTATAATTAAATATTTTTCAAGCATGCATCCCAAAATCCAAAACATGAATCCTAATCATTGTAAAATAAAAGTAAAAGAAAAATAATGACATATTTCTCTCATGCCACTATATCCTACGAAGAAGAAAGAGTAAGAGAAACACATTACAAAGCACGAAGTAAACACAACAAAAAACTTCTATACATCAAAGAAAATAAGTATTTGCAAAATCATAAGATTATGCCGAACACAATATTTAGCTTTTTCCCCTTAAAAGAAAGATGAAATCTCTCCCACAAAGTCTCCCGTGGATCCATGCAATGCTAGATCATTCCCTTACAAACTCTCTCAAAATCCCTTCACCAATCTCTCTAGAAAGGTAGAAACTACATTTATACTTCTATTCTAAGATCACTAAATATTCTCCAAATTTTCTAACTCACACACACCCTCACACACACACACACATGCATATGAGAGGTGTCAAGCCCTCTTTTTTAAAGAGACACAAATTCCCTCCTTTTTTCCAAGGGATAAATCCATTCATCCAAAAGACATGTCTCTTCATTTAAGAGCCTTGTCCAAGTGTCTAGATTCATTGAATTGCTTCATGGGGTATTTGAATCTGTTGGGAGCCTTCAAGAACATCAAAAACTGCCAAAAATGGATGCATGGTCAGTGCCATTTTGGACATTGTTGGTGTCATTTTCTTATTGTTTTTTTGCTCTTCAGTGCTGGCAGCACTGACTCTGGTGCCCACCCTACGTAGCTCCACCATTTTGCTTCGTTTGGCTCCATTTTAGCTCTATTTCACCTCATTTCAATTGTGTTGCATTCCTGACAGATAGACCTACAAAAAAAGCATAAAAATAACCTTTTTTAAAGTAAAATTTTTCATAGAAAGACATATTAAATGTGTCAGGGCAAAATTTTCTTTATTGCTCATTTTTACAACAAACTACATCGTTTTTTCTTCTTTTTCTCCAAAACTACATTTTCTGTACCTGAAACCAAAAATATACAAAATACATTCCTTTAAAGTACATTATCATTGAAAATTACCAAATACAAGCATTAAAAAAATTTGAAAAATTGCCCATTTTTAAGGTGTATCGGTCTCACTAAAGATTCCGTATGCATCTGATTAAGGCCTCCCTTATCAGACTCTGGTAAACTCAATTTTCCCCAAATCGAGCTCGGTTTGGGCTTCTATGAAGAAAACTTTAAATTCATGAGCATGTAATAGTATAAATATATGTGTTTGGACTAGATAAAGGTGTAGGAACAAATCCTGTGTAATTTGGTTGAGCGTGGTGAGAGATCTTAGGGTTTAAATATGGATGGTCTATGAGATACACCAGTGAGGAATGAAGAACCACAACAGTTGGATTCCACGTGTAATGGTTGGATGGCTCGGATTACGCCAGACAAAGTGAAGATCCTTAAAGTGCGTGTAGACAGGGTGGCTATATGGATGGTGATGTTAAATAGCAAAGCGCTGAGTGATCATTCAAAGCGTCGTAGGATGACTACACTGCCATCTGGTTAAGTCAGAAAATAGGATTTATTATAATTTATTTAATTCATTTAATTTATGAAATTCATAACTTGGTGTATAAAAATTAGAAAAATAAAAGAAAAATATCATGTTGCTCAGTGAACAGAGGAGAATAATGTGGAATAAAAATAAAAATTATTTCTCGTGCGAATGATTTTTAATTAATTAAATACCCTCTGGACTATTTTTAATTTTAATTAAATAAATTTTAATCACCATAATTTGAAACTTTAGGGGTTGATTTCTCATGATAATGANGTGGTTAAGTCAGAAAATAGGATTTATTATAATTTATTTAATTCATTTAATTTAGGAAATTCATAACTTGGTGTATAAAAGTTAGAAAAATAAAAGAAAAATACCATGTTGCTCAGTGAACAGAGGAGAATAATGTGGAATAAAAATAAAAATTATTTCATATGCGAATGAATTTTAATTAATTAAATACCCTCTAGAATAATTTTAATTTTAATTAAATAAATTTTAATCACCATAATTTGAAACTTTAGGGGTTGATTTCTCATGATAGTGAGGACGTCTCCTAATTTTTCCAAGGTTAGAGAACACATCTAGCTCTGAAACCTTAATTTCTAAGTCTATTGGCCCATTTTTGACTTAATTAATTATATAAATAAAAATATTAATAACAAAAATATGACATTTATTTTGCTAGGTTCCCCGTGGTCAGAGGACTATAAGAAAATTATAAATTAAGTTTAATTATTTATGCACGTTATTATAGCTGGTTAAGTCATTTTCACTTATAAGAAATCAAACAAATACAATATTATTAAATAATTAACAAAGTTGTTTCCACACTATAAATAATGACCAATTTCATTTATNTGTTATTATAGCTAGTTAAGTCATTTTCACTTATAAAAAAATAAACAAATACAATATTATTAAATAATTAACAAAGTTGTTTCCACACTATAAATAATGACCAATTTCATTTATTTTAGAAATTTGAAACAAATTTGAGTTAATTTGATCACTAAAGTCTTTTTTTCAAATAAAATGGGATTTTTGCATTAAAATTATTAAAATAATTAAACTAAAATTAAAAAAAAAATATTAAAAATAATTTCGTGAGTTCCATGTGATTAAGGGCACCTAGAAAAAATAATTTTTTTTTNAAAACCAATTTGAGTTAATTTGATCACTAAAGTCTATTTTTCAAATAAAATGGGATTTTCGCATTAAAATTATTAAAATAATTAAACTAAAATTAAAAAAAAATATTAAAAATAATTTCGTGAGTTCCATGTGATTAAGGGCACCTAGAAAAAATAAATTTTTTTAAGATAAATAATTCATTTTTTAGCTACTTTTTAAATTAAAAAAATATAAATATAACTAAAAATTTGAAAAAAAAATAATAATGCCATAAAATGTTCTTAATTGTTCCTAGATAACTTGGGACCCTTTAAAAAATGTTTCCTAAGTTTTCTAATTTATTTATTTATTTTTAAATGATAAAAGTCTATTTTTCTTAATTGAACATTAAAATAGTTATAATAAATAAAATTAAATTGAAAAAAAGTGAAAAGTTTGTTTCTTTGAGTTTTATAGACTTAGAGAGATTTAATAATAATATAAAAAGCAATGTTTGAAATTAAAATATATTTTCTATTTAATGAATCATTAAAATCAATAAAAAACTATAATAATTAAAATATAATTTAAAAAATCATGAAATTTTGTCCAAGTGGTCCTTTGACCTAGGTGAACCTTCAATAATTTTCCCATAAACATAGATCTTACTTTTATTAATTAAATAAATTAATATTAAAAATTCTATTTTTGAGCCAAAATAATTATACAAGTTTAATAAAAATTAGAAAAATTATTATTTATCTTTTGATATTTTAAATGGTCCATGAGTGGGGTCGCATTAAAATTTCAAACTCACTTGAGTTAAATTTAAATAATTTTGATGTGGTAAGGCTATAAAGGGAAAAATGGTAATTATGGAATTTAAGCTCTAATTGATACTTAGGCTAAATCAAAGGGTAATGGGTAATGTATGATCATTATTGACTTTCTAGGTGGTTGAAACAGAGGTGATTAAGAGGTAAAAACCAATTCCTCACTCTTCCAAAATAAGAGTATAATTATAATTTCCCCTAATTATTATAATTTAGATGTAAATTAAATTGGGTGATCTTAAAGTTTGTGCGAGAAAATGACAGATGCGCATTGACAATTTTGTAATGCAATTNTAGAGGAGATTAAGAGGTAAAAACCAATTCCTCACTCTTCCAAAACAAGAGTATAATTATAATTTCCCTTAATTATTATAATTTAGATGTCAATTAAATTGGGTGATCTTAAAGTTTGTGCGAGAAAATGACAGATGCGCATTGACAATTTTGTAATGCAATTTTCTTTCCTTTTACTTTACTGCATTTTGTTACATGTACTTGCTTACTTTACCTGCAAAACTTTTTCCAAAATTAAAAAATAACAAAACCATATTTTCAAAACTAAACAACTTTAAGGAAAACAACAATTTCATAATATGTCCTTTTGGATTTATGGGAGTCCCTTGAATGAGGTAACCCATGATTGTTAAGGAGAACTCCCCAGTTTAAATGAGCTTAACAACTCGTTTAGACAAAGTAAATTAAAAAAAACAATGGTAATGAAATTAGGGTACCGTGAAATCCTAAATGGTGTCATTCTAACCAACTTTAACCCATACCCTCCTTTATAATTATGTAACAAACTTGTCATTTAAACATTTTGAACCTTAGGCTTTAGGAATGCTACTTCGATGAGGAGTTTGGAGCTAGCATCGTGGGCAGAACGAGAAGTGGATTTACAATAGCAAATCTTTCTTAGAATTAAATAATAAGTCATAGGACTTTGAGGTTGTTTGCCTAGTCAACATAATTCGTCACTTTATCTTTAGACCTTCTTACAACTATGTTGTATAATCTACGCCCTTACTCACCTTAGGTTCGAGGTTATCGTTTGTTATGAAATTAATCATCCAATCTTCTATGCTATTTTTATGATTGAATAATGCAAATGTAACCCCTAATTAATAATAATTTGCAGGATGAAAAGTTTTATAATTTTTTCTTGAAATTGGAGCCAAACCATAGGTAGTTTGGGAAGTCACCGTGGTTCTCCTCAGGATCTGGGAANTAAGTAAATTAAAAAAAAACAATGGTAATGAAATTAGGGTACCGTGAGATCCTAAATGGTGTCATTCTAACCAACTTTAACCCATAACCCCCTCTATAATTATTGAACAAACTTGTCATTTAAATAATTTGAACCTTAGGCTTTAGGAATGCTACTTCGATGAGGAGTTTGGAGCTAGCACCGTGGGCAGAACGAGAAGTGGATTTACAATAGAAAATCTTTCTTAAAATTAAATAATAAGTCATAGGACTTTGAGGTTGTTTGCCTAGTACAACATAATTTGTCATTTTATCTTTAGACCTTTTTACAACTATGTTGTATAATCTACGCCCTTACTCACCTTAGGTTCGAGGTTATCGTTTGTTATGAAATTAATCATCCAATCTTCTATGCTATTTTTATGATTAAATAATGCAAATGTAACCCTTAATTAATAATAATTTGCAGGATGAAAAGTTTTATAATTTTTTTCTTGAAATTGGAGCCAAACCATAGGTAGTTTGGGAAGTCACCGTGGTTCTCCTCAGGATCTGGGAAATCCCCTAGATTTTGCCCTTTGGATTCAATAACAATGTTTTAAATTTTATTCTTTCCCATTTTACACTCTTTGGTACAATCTTTGAAAAGTCCTACCTCTTGAAATTATTGAAGATAATATTTTCTAATCTAAATCGAGAGTTTTATTAGGTGACGTTGGCCATTTAAGATGTAAATAACTATAAGGGCTTGCCCTTATATGAAACTTTAGAACCCAACCTAAGATAAAATCTGTCTAANTGTAGAATCTTTGAAAAGTCCTACCTCTTGAAATTATTGAAGATAATATTTTCTGATCTAAATCGAGAATTTTATTAGGTGACATTGGTCATTTGAGATGTAAATAACTATAAGGGCTTGCCCTTATATGAAACTTTAGAACCCAACCTAAGATAAAATCTGTCTAATTTTCTATAATAGATGGAGGAATTTGTCAGTTAACATAGAAGTTTGCAGATTAAAATGGAAGTCATAAATTCTTTAGTTTATTTAATTGAGCCTCACGGATAAGTGATATGTCAATTCCTTGGGATAGTTATGTCACTTGTAGTGTTGTGCTTGTTTATTTAAAATATTATCTATATGGGATTGGTTCGGTCTCGTATTTTCAAAAATTAAAATATTACTTTCTAAAAATTATAATAAATATACATATATTAAATATATCTTCCCTAAAAGGCGACCGACAACTTTTGGCGACTCCGCTGGGGACTAGTTTCTCTCTCCATTATGATCAGAAGGCTTTTGTCTACATATATTGGTAATGTGTCTACATCCCCCTATGGACCAAATTACCCTTCTTTTGTTAACATGCTTTGCNCATAATAAATTTACATATATTAAATATATCTTCCCTAAAAGGCGACCAACAACTTTTGGCGACTCCGCTGGGGACTAGTTTCTCTCTCCATTATGATCAGAAGGCTTTTTTCTACATATATTGGTAATGTGTCTACATCCCCCTATGGACCAAATTACCCTTCTTTTGTTAACATGCTTTGCTCATTTCTTTCTTAGGAAAGTACGGTCAACTCTTTTGGAATCCATGACCGTATGTTTAATCAGTTTTAAATAGAGAGGTTCAGGAGTCATTTAGTTCTTTTGCTTTTTTATGGGGTCGGAACNATTAGGAAAGTACGGTCAACTCTTTTGGAATCCAAGACTATATGTTTAATCAGTTTTAAATAGAGAGGTTCAGGAGTCATTTAGTTCTTTTGCTTTTTTATGGGGTCGGAACCTCAATAAGTGTGTTGGTGGACCAGCTCCACCTGGGCGATGTGCGTTGTGAAGCTGGTCCCACACGGGGTCCTAAACTTTATTGTTTCCTCATATCTTTCTGGTTTGGTTTGTTTTTTGCAAATCAAGCTAAGTCGTTATGTCTCTTCACCCTCATTTAATTTTAGTCAAAACTCTTTTACACTATAATTAGAAATAAAAAATAAATTTAAGAATGAAAATAAGAAAGGATGTGTCCAGTCTATAGAATGACCTTTGTTAATTTTTAGTGTTTGTGATAAAATTACAAAGTGGTGACCGATACTAACCCTCAGAACTTATTATTTGATGTTGCTAATCTCACTTTCTCTTGCAACCTGCCTACCGGCCGCAACACATGTAACATTGCACTGATGACTAGGTTTGGAGCTGGATTTGATAAATTTGAGGTAGATCTTGGCAAGGCCTCATTCATCGTGATGAAGGTTGCTGCTTTAGAAGCTCAAGAGTAGTCTGCTATGTTTGATTTGAACTGTCCTCNAGCCGTAACGCATGTAACATTGCACTGATGACTAGGTTTGGAGCTGGATTTGATAAATTTGGGGTAGATCTTGGCAAGGCCCCATTCATCGTGATGAAGGTTGCTGCTTTAGAAGCTCAAGAGTAGTCTGCTATGTTTGATTTGAACTGTCCTCGGAACTTTCCTTCTTACAAAATGACAAAGATCGCTACTTCCATGACACATGTTAAGTCTGTCATCCTCACATCCATCCGCTCGAGAGTCGTTACACCTACTGCTGTGAGATTCACTATTATTATTTCTACCATATCGTCAGTTAATAAAAAAGAAGTTTTGATTGAAGAGGATTCAGTCAATGCATACACTACTCTACCGTTAGTATTTAAAATCGGTTCTAGTTTAGGGGTTAAGCCATTGACCAAGTTGCAAAGAAGAAACCGAAACTAGAACATTCAAAGAGCTACCACGGCCAAGGCTACGGAGATGGCCCCTATTGATGAGATTCCTCACTAGGAGGATCTTGGATTACCTGAGGTTGCTCCTCTCTTATGAGGAAGTAGGTTTCATACATTGATGGATACTACTGGGGATGAGAGCATCAATTGGATTTTTGTTACTCTGCTATTACTACTGGATCATGGTAAGGAAAGGGAGAGGCCCACTCCTATCACAAAAGTCCGTGTAGCGTTTGAAAGAATGCCTTCAAATGAGGGATGCACTATTACTGAGTTACTCAAGTGAATGGGATGCGTAGTTTCACTTTGCATGAAGAAAGAAAATTTTAAGGATGTCAGAATTGTTCGCTTGTTCCAGAGATCAGTTGAAGTACTTCCAGCCAGTGTTCTAGTCAGATTCCTCATGGAAGCCATTTTGATAGCACTTCCACCGTCACAAATTCTACCACCGTTACTTCGAAGTCTGTAAGATGTTGACTGGTCAAGTCACGTCTGGGTCCAAGGATACCACCTAACGCCATTTATGAAAACTTCCCAAAGCAGGATAAGGGTAAGAGACCTATTAATGGTGTACTTGGTCCACACCGTGGCCAACATATTTCTCTTCAACCCACCGATGCCTCCTCTGAGATACTCCATCTTAAAGAATCAACATCAATGAAGAGAGAGTGGTTAGGTAAGGGTGCCACACCAGCTCGTTCTGATTAGCCCATGAGGTACTTTTGTGGAATGAAGCATAGGTCAGATATGCTAGAGGTTATTGCCACTGTTGATACAAACTCCATTGTATAGTAGAATGATGTTCAAGAGAAACCCATAAATCTCAAGATTCAAGAGAATTTAGTCAGTAATAATGTAGAAAAGCTCAGAGATAAGATTGCAGAGTTGGCTAAAGAGTGAGGAGTGGGTGTTGATGACGACGAAGATTTTGATTTGTTGGATTATCTTGATGAGGAGTTAAAGGAGATTAATGTTTGTTGAGACTAGGGTCACTACGTTGGCGTATGATGCTCCACTTTCTAATGAGGAGAATGATGTGGATGACTTGCAAAAGGTCATTCAACTAAGAGATGAATAGAGCATCTGAATGGAGAAAAAGATGGAGGAGATGGCTGCCATTATGACTGCCATGGATACAATTCATGGACAATCTCAGTCAAAGCAATTAGCTTAACCAGAGGTCATCCAGCCAAAAGTTGTACAGATTACAGATGATAGGAGGGAGGTCACTTTTGCCAGTAGAGATGATCTGCAAAAGAAAGATTCTATCCAGGGCTTGATATCAAAAACTGAATTAAAGTAGGTAGTCGAACAGTAAGTGAGGGAAGCCTTAGTCCAATCTAATGGAGGGTCATCGATTTGAAAGTGTAGACCTTACCCTAACGAATTTGAGTCCATACCATACCCCAATGGTTTTGTGCAGCCAAACTTCAAGATGTTCGATGAGACTAAAAATCTCCGCCAGCATATAGCCTAGTTTAGAGCCAGTTGTTGTAATACCGGAAAAATGAAGCGTCATTGTTCTACCAGTTTGTCAGCAGTTTTTCAGGGATAGAATTTGATTGGTATACTGCGTTGACTAATGGATCAGTGAAGATGCCGAGTTGGAGAACTTGTTCGTGAAGAGGTTTGTTTTAGCACAACACCATGTCACCGTAGGAGACCTCATAGTGGAAAGACAGAAATACAATGAGACCTTGGTTGACTATATTTTGAGGTGGAGAAACTTGAGCATGAAGTGTGAGCCTCAGATATAGGAAAAACATGTGATTGAGATTTTGTTTAAAACATTCATTGACAAATATCATTCATGCTCAAGTGACTTACTATTAAGTCATTTGAGAAGTTACTCGATAAGGCTAACAACTTGTAAGAGGAAGTCAAGCATAGGGAAGCTTTAGAAAAGTCTGAGAAATCTTGAGCAGTCATGACATTTGAAAAGAAATCTGGGACAATGGCTACGGTCGATAAAGGTAGAAGCCAATGAGGATTCATGCTAAGTAGTCTTGTCAGGGTGCCCAACAGTCATCACAACATGATCAGTCTCATCAAGAGCAGCAGACTCAGCAATATGGCCAGTTTGGTCAAAAGTCATTTCAAAGGGGACCATACTGGACAGATGTAAGATAGCGTCCATCATTTACAGAATGGAAAAACTGGGTATATTCCTTAAAAGATGATGCTGTGCCAAAGATCTTCAAAAATTTGATGAAGAAGCCCGAGTTCAGAGAGACAAAGCCGAGGAAACCCAAAGTGGTTGAAAATAAGGATCACTCCAACTACTACCCATACAACATATTACTTGGACACACCATTGAGGACTATTTTAGCTTCAGGGATTGGTTTGAGAGGAGTCACAAACAGGGAACCATAATGATCCCAAAAGATATTTAAAAGAACCTTAAAAAGGTTCTAAAAATACAGTTTTTGCCAAGCTAATCACTCTGATAGATTTGTATTTAGATGAAAGTGGTTGGAGCAAATTTTAGAGTCGGTCATCTAAAAAATACTAGACAAGATTTGGACCATGTGAACACAAGACGCTGTTTAAAGTCTGTAGTTGCCCAATAAAAGATGGAAATTACACAAGAGAATACACCACAACCGGAGAAGAAGAAGAATGAGATCATGCATGAGATGAAGACCTATATGACGAGGGTTGGGATAGGAGCTACCACTGTTGGATTGGTTGTTTCGGATTCAGAGGAGAAATTGCACAAATCGCTAACATGTGTAACTATCTTTTTGCCCCTCTAGGGTCTTTGAATATAATGATTATGATTTTGGTGTCTCTCTTGATAATATAACGGACCATGACCAAAAGAACCTTGATCTTGATTCCTAAACTGATCTTCAAATCATACTTAAGTCCGATAAGCTGACTAATGAAAATTAAGAAGATAAATACAATACCAGTTACTATAGTTATAAGAGTTAAGAGTCGGTCATGAGTGCGAGGAATACTGATAGCAATCAACCTGGGATTTTAAGACTCAGAGTCAACACTAGAGGAGTTGAATACAACATCAAAAGAAGAGGAGATTACAAAAAATTATTTCAGGAATGGGAAGGTATTGCCCCCTAGGACGGCTCCAATGAATAACAGAAAATAAATAGTCACTAAAGAAGAACCACCTCTACCTCCATCAATGGAAGAAGTGCATAATCAAGTGGAGTATAACATAATAGCTCGTCTTAGGAGGTTTTCAGCCAAGCTAAGCATCTACGGCGCTCTAATCCTGTCAAAGAAGATGAGGGAATCTCTGGTTATGACCTTACTTGACCTAGAAATTTGCTTAGCTCAGTTTGCCAGCACATCCTCTAATGAAGATTGTTCTTTTAAGGAATAGACTGGAGNGTTGCCACTGTTGATACGAACTCCATTGTACAGTAGAATGATGTTCAAGAGAAACCCATAAATCCCAAGATTCAAGAGAATTTAGTCAGTGATAATGTAGAAAAGCTCAGAGATAAGATTGCAGAGTTGGCTAAAGAGTGAGGAGTGGGTGTTCATGACGACGAAGATTTTGATTTGTTGGACTATCTTGATGAGGAGTTAAAAGAGATTAATGTTTGTTGAGACTAGGGTCACTATGTTGGCGTATGATGCTCCACTTTCTAATGAGGTGAATGATGTGGATGACTTGCAAAAGGTCATTCAACTAAGAGATGAATAGAGCATCTGAATGGAGAAAAAGATGGAGGAGATGGCTGCCACTATGACTGCCATGGATACAATTCATGGACAATCTCAGTCAAAGCAATTAGCTTAACTAGAGGTCATCCAGCCAAAAGTTGTACAGATTACAGATGATAGGAGGGAGGTCACTTTAGCTAGTAGAGATGATCTGCAAAAGAAAGATTCTATCCAGGGCTTGATATAAAAAACTGAATTAAAGTAGGTAGTCGAAAAGTAAGTGAGGGAAGCTTTAGTCCAATCTAATGGAGGGTCATCGATTTGAAAGTGTAGACCTTACCCTAACGAATTTGAGTCCATACCATACCCCAATGGTTTTGTGCAGCCAAACTTCAAGATGTTCGATGAGACTAAAAATCTCCGCCAGCATATAGCCTAGTTTAGAGCCAGTTGTTGTAATACCGGAAAAATGAAGCGTCATTGTTCTACCAGTTTGTCAGCAGTTTTTCAGGGATAGAATTTGATTGGTATACTGCGTTGACTAATGGATCAGTGAAGATGCCGAGTTGGAGAACTTGTTCGTGAAGAGGTTTGTTTTAGCACAACACCATGTCACCGTAGGAGACCTCATAGTGGAAAGACAGAAATACAATGAGACCTTGGTTGACTATATTTTGAGGTGGAGAAACTTGAGCATGAAGTGTGAGCCTCAGATATAGGAAAAACATGTGATTGAGATTTTGTTTAAAACATTCATTGACAAATATCATTCATGCTCAAGTGACTTACTATTAAGTCATTTGAGAAGTTACTCGATAAGGCTAACAACTTGTAAGAGGAAGTCAAGCATAGGGAAGCTTTAGAAAAGTCTGAGAAATCTTGAGCACTCAGGACATTTGAAAAGAAATCTGGGACAATGGCTACGGTCGATAAAGGTAGGAGCCAGTGAGGATTCATGCTAAGTAGTCTTGTCAGAGTGTCCAACAGTCATCATAACATGATCAGTCTCATCAGGAGCAACAGACTCAGCAATATGGCCAGTTTGGTCAAAAGTCATTTCAAAGGGGACCATACTGGACAGATGTAAGATAGCGTCCATCATTTACAGAATGGAAAAACATGGTATACTCCTTAAAAGATGATGCTGTGCCAAAGATCTTCAAAAATTTGATGAAGATGCTCGAGTTCAGAGAGACAAAGCCGAGGAAACCCAAAGTGGTTGAAAAGAAGGATCACTCCAACTACTACCCATACAACATATTACTTGGACACACCATTGAGGACTATTTTAGCTTCAGGGATTGGTTTGAGAGGAGTCACAAAGAGGGAACCATAATGATCCCAAAAGATATTTAAAAGAACCTTAAAAAGGTTCTAAAAATACAATTTTGGCCAAGCTAATCACTCTGATAGATTTGTATTTAGATGAAAGTGGTTGGAGCAAATTTTAGAGTCGGTCATCTAAAAAATACTAGACAAGATTTGGACCATGTCAACATAAGACGCTGTTTAAAGTCTGTAGTTGCCCAATAAAGGATGGAGATTACACAAGAGAATACACCACAACTGGAGAAGAAGAAGAATGAGATCATGCATGAGATGAAGACCTATATGACGAGGGTTGGGATAGGAGCTACCACTATTGGATTGGTTGTTTCGGATTCAGAGGAGAAATTGCTCAAATCGCTAACATGTGTAACTATCTTTTTGCCCCTCTGGGGTCTTTGAATATAATGATTATGATTTTGGTGTCTCTCTTGATAATATAACGGACCATGACCAAAAGAACCTTGATCTTGATTCCTAAACTGATCTTCAAATCATACTTAAGTCCGATAAGCTGACTATTGAAAATGAAGAAGATAAATACAATACCAGTTACTATAGTTATAAGAGTTAAGAGCCGGGCATGAGTGCGAGGAATACTGATAGCTATCAACCTGGGATTTTAAGACTCAGAGTCAACACTAGAGGAGTTGACTACAACATCAAAAGAAGAGGAGATTAAAAAAAATTATTTCAAGAATGGGAAGGTATTACCCCCTAGGACGGCTCCAATGAATAACGGAAAATAAATAGTCACTAAAGAAGAACCAGCTCTACCTCCATCAATGGAAGAAGTGCATAATCAAGTGGAGTATAACATAATAGCTCATCTTAGGAGGTTTTCAGCCAAGCTAAGCATCTATGGCGCTCTAATCCTGTCAAAGAAGATGAGGGAATCTCTGGTTATGGCCATACTTGACATAGAAATTTGCTTAGCTCAGTTTGCCAGCACATCCTCTAATGAAGATTGTTCTTTTAAGGAATAGACTGGAGTAACCTTCACTGATGAAGACTTAATACTTGGTATTACTGATCCCAGAAAATATAGTTGTGTAAAATTTATAAAACTGGCTCCACTTTACAACGGTGCCAAAAATATGTTGTGGTATTTTTTGAATAATAATGTTAAGCACTTAATGTTGGGTATCTACACAAGTATACATATTGTTATCAAGTAATACAAAACTTTCTATTTAAGTCCCAAATATCGATCCCATGAGGAAGGTTTTAATTTGAAATGATAAATTAACTAGGAAATTCACAGAAATACAACAAAATTACTGTAACTAAATTTGAATGTTTGAGATTCTATCAGAACTAAATTATTAACTACTAGCAAAATTTAAATGCAAATTTTAAAACAGTAACTCCTAAACTATGTTTATGGGAAGAAGTTTTCTAATATGAAAAAACATCTTTCCCACCAGGAGGATACTGGCTCTCATTCCAGACCTCCCACTTCCCATCCCTTGAAGGCTACCTCTTGCTCTAGTTCTTAAACACTAAGATCAAATTGGGTATTTTAGTCAGTCATCATAAAAATCTCTAATTCTACACCAAAAACTGTATTTTTTCCTATTTATTTGCACTTAATTCCATGAACAAAGCACTCCTTCAAGGAATTAAATGTGATTCTCACTTTGTTGTAGAACTCGTACTTCATTTCCCGGATTATATGTTTGACAACATATTTTAACAATTCAATTGACCATATTAAAGAGTAAATTAAGAACAAAGTTGAAAAACCATCACAATTTAATTTATATTTTAACATTGGCACATCCAAATTATCTCTTCATTTCACCATATCTCAGAGTAGGGTGAAAGATAAAGAAAACTACTTAGACTTCATGAGAAAGATTTAACAAAGCATAATCTTTTCATATAAAAGAAAGTTTATACAACAATAATAAACAAACAACACTTATCTGAAACTCTTTCTCAAAGCAAAACCATTGTAGTCGCTCTTAGTAAATGTAGGAAAAATAAATCTCTCACTTCTCTCCCTCTCCAACACTCTTAGAGAAGAA
>JXCR01078118.1:9053-19141 GCA_002079205.1 Phalaenopsis hybrid cultivar
ATGATCTTACGTACTAAATGCTAGAGGTTAAGATCAATATGTGGAATTTCAAGTTGAGTAAAAAGAAGAGTTTTGAATTTTTAATAGTGGGGTACCTTTTCTAGTTTTCTAAGACTAGTCAATAGGAAAGTCCTATGGCTAGACCTAGGCTACTAAAGAAATTTCTAGACCTCAACCAAAAGTGAGGTCAACACACATACACTAACATAAAATAAAATAAAACATACAAAATAAGATACAGTATTTAAAGTTTAAATAAGGCTTTCTAAACATATAAATTTACTTACTTTTCTTTCCCGGCAACGACGCAAAAAACTTGATCCCTAGATACTTAATGCTTATGCACAATATAACAATAGTTCCGATGTCATTTTTCACTTATGTTTTCTTATTTTGCAAGAAAACTAAAAACTTGATTTCGAAAAAAAAATAAGAATTTAACTTTTTAATTTATATATATTTATATTGAGATACTACACAAGTATACGTATCGTTATCAAGTAATATAGGACATTTTGATTAAGACCTGAATATCGAACCCACAGGGAAGATTATGCAATATGCACTTTTTTAGAAAGTTTTTCTATTTTTAAAAAGATGATTACTTAAACTAAAAACAATTTTTGTAGGAATTTAAAATTAAAATATTTTTAGAATTTTTGATATTTTAACGAAACAGTAATAACTTAAAAATATAACTAAAGTTTTTGTAGAAGAAAAACATTTAATACGAAAAGCTCTTTCTTCTTATCATGAATCAGTAATAAGTATCTGAATTCTACTGTGGAAGTATGCAAATTGTGTTGTGCCAAATAAGAGCAATAATATTCTTTATCCCACTAGAGATGCTTTAAAGAACACTGGCTAATTTAAAGTTTGAATAGTTTTGAAGACCGGCTATGTAGGGAAGATACTAGCTCTCACTCTAGAGTTCCCTTGATTCCCTCCATCTGGGGCCTAACATTCTTGTATCAAAACCTAAAAAAGCAAACCAAGTTGGGGGCTTTAGCCTGTCACTTTAAAGTCCTCTAACTCTACACCCATCAATGAATATTTCCCTATTTATTTACAGTCAATCATATGAACTACATTCTCATTCATACAACCTCATGTGATTCTTTCCAATTTTTAATTGAGCAATAAACTAAGTTGGGGGCTTTAACTTGTCACTTTAAAGTCCTCTAACTCTACACCCTTCAATGAATATTTTCCTATTTATTTGCACTAAATTATATGAACTACATTCTCATTCATACAACCTCATGGGATTCTTTCCAATTGTTGACTGACATAAGAATTACATTTTCATTCATACAACCTCATGTGATTCTTTCCAATTATTGACTGAGACAATACTTACATTCTCATTCATACAACCTCATGTGCTTCTTTCCAATTGTTGACTGATACAATACCAGCCTGGTTCTTACATGTTCTCACAACAAATTTTAACATCTGGATTGGCCAAATCAAGAAGTAAATGAAGTGCATGGATTTAAATCATCACAACTTCTTCCAACATTAAAGATCAATACTCTCCACAACTTCCATCCAAAACTTAATTGCTTATCATTTAAAGAAGAAAAATAAAGAAAACAACTTAGAATCCATGGAGAAAAAAAAACCACACTTTATTTTAAAAAAAGAAATTATTGTCAAACCAACAACAAGTCTTAATTAAAACCAAAAGTAGTCTAAAACAAAAAGGTAAAAACTTATCTCAAGTCCTCCACCAAACTCTTGAAGTTCCTTTGAATCTCTTCTCTTTTACAATCACTCAAAATAAAATAACAAAAAGGATAAAGTAATTAAAAAGTGGTTCCTAAAAATCTCTCTGAACTTACTTACTGGAACAGAACTTTCAAAACTTGCCCAATATTTTTAGGACTCTTTTCTAAGTCCTCTGTTCTTTCTTTTATAGTTTTCCAAGAGGTGTCTTGGGATCTCTTCATAATGTGTCTTGATTCGATGTATTTTTCCAAGAGATGCATCCTTTCATGATAATTTTTGTCTATGGTGGTTACAACCATCTATTAAGCCAATGGGAGCCTAAAAAACCTCTTTGAAATTCATGAAAAGTGATTTTACTCGTTTAGTAACTGCCACTGACGCTTAAGTGCGCGGTCTTGGCGCTTAGGCATGACCTTCTCTGTTTAACCGACTCTTAAGCGTCGGATCTGGCGCTTAGGCGCCAAAACTTTTTTTGCACCAAATTTGATCTTTTTTTCACCCATTTAAGCAATTTTTTCATTTTTACTTGTATCTGCAAGAAAACACAAAAATAACTTCTATTAAAGCGTAATATCTCAAAAATAGGTATAAAAATATATCTAAAAATACTATATATTTTAGGTGTATCATCCTCCAAGTAAAGCTAGCCCATTGTACCCCAAGTCAAACAGACCTGCCTTATTAAGATTGTCATTAAATATGGTCATAGCGACCAAGTTGGGGGGTCTACCCCCACATTTTTCAGCAGGAGTGGACAAACAATTAAAATCTCCCCCCACTATCCAAGCATCTTGTTGACACTTAATCATGATCAGGTCCTTCCACAGCTCTTTCCTGGCAACCTTAGTAAATCTTCAATAAATTTTAGTAACATGGCTCTTTTGTTCTATCAAGTTAAAGGATAAATGAAGGAATTGAGGATGGTCCCTCAAAATCACATAGTTAACTTCAGCTCTGCAGAAAACTCAAATCTTATTGTTTTGGTTAGTGAAAAGGTTGCAGCCTGAGAAAATTTTAAGAAATTTACTAGGATTATGATGCACCAAAAGTTCTAAAATTGCAAAACACCAAAGTTTATGCTTCTTGTATAATGACTTAAGTCTTTTAAGAGATAGGGGGCAAGAAATCCCCCTAATATTCCAACATAGTAGATTAATCATGTTGGTGAGGTGGGTGTGAGGAAGGTTGAAACCTTGATCTGGTTCTCCCCCTTGTATTTTGAATGATGTACACTTTCTGATGATTTTGTGGGCTTCCTAGGATTTGAGTAAGCTCTTCCTTCTCCTTCTCGTTATCCAATTTGGCTTTTCTTTTCTTTTTGGCCTTTTGAATTTTCCAGTCCTCTTCCAAAGCTTGGGTCATCTCTTATATTTCTTCCACAGTAAGTGTGCAGCCTTCACTTCCCGTCTTCAATTCACTGACCTTGCTATTATCCCGAGGGGATGAGCTCCTTTCTCTTTAGGTGGACAACATCTCTTTTTCAACATTTGTGTTATGGTTTATATTTTTGTCCTCCTCCACCAAGATAAAACTTTAAGTCCTTAGAAGGGGTACTTGCTGCTGAATGTTGTTTGGAATTGTAACTTCCCCCACTGATTGCTCAATCACGACCTGATCTTGCAAGTTGAAGTTCTCTTCAGCAGGAAGGTTTGTAGTCTATATATATATAACACTATCGTTGTCAGTCCCAAGCCCGAATGTAAAAAGTAGAGGGTTGTGTTAGGTAGTCGATAACTAGCGTAAAACTTGTCTAAAAAAATCATGACAAGAATCCTTTTGATCATTGTGTAAGTGTTAGGGCGTCCCCTAAAAGCGACGTGTTGTATATCTTGAACAAAGTAAAAATTTTGCAAGGGCCACTACACCAGCGCCTGGGTGTAGTGTTAAATAAACATGGGTTCCCACATTACGGGCGAATGCGGGTAAAGGAGTTAGTCCATGAAACTAATGAACATAATATTAGATAGAATCTTGGAATATAGGAACCCGCAAAGGTAAATTAATGGAATTAGTTGATATTATGATTCAAAGGAAAATTAATATCTTATGTATTCAATAAACTAAGTGAGTTGGAGAAAATGCTAAGGAGATTGATAATTTAGGTTTTAAACTTTGGTATTCTGGTAAGAGTTGCACTAGAAATAGTGTAGGTGTAATTATAGGTAAGAGTTTGAAAGATAATGTTGTAAATATTAATAGAGTTGGTAGAGTTTTGAAAGATATTGTTGTAAAAATTAATAGAGTTGGAGATAGAACTATAACCCTTAAGATTATCATTGATACTAAGATTTTTATTATTATAAGTGCTTGTGCTCCTCAAGTAGGTTTAGATACAGGGTCTAAAGATAAATTTATAAATGACATAGAATACTTAATACAAATGATACCTCTTAAAGAAAGAATTTTTATTGTAGAAGATTTAAATGGACATGTCGGTAGAGTGGTAGAAGACTTCAGAAATACTTATGGTGGCTACAGTTTTAGAGTAACTAATGAAGAAGGTAAAGTTATTTTAGATTTTGCTTTAGCGTATGATTTTGTTATTACTAATAATTTATTCAAGAAAAGAGATGAACATCTTATTACTTATAAGAGTGGATCTAATAAAACACAAATTGATTATTTTCTTATGAGTAGAAGAGATCGTCGCGGTTGTAAAGATAATAAGGTGATTCCAAGTGAAAATTTAAGTACTGATACACCTAAAATATATTATATTTTTAGACACATTTTTATACTTATTTTTAAGGTATTGCACTTTAATGGAAGGTGTTTTTGCGTTTTTCTTGCAAATATAGGTAAAAAGGGTGAAAAATGATTAAAGGAGTGAAAAAGGATCAAATTTGGAGAAAAAACGTGAAAAATGTGGAAATGAGTTTTGGTGCCTAATCACTAGATAGGGTGCTTAAGCGACGGTTAAATAGAGAAGGCCGTACCTAAGTGTCAGAGGTCCCGCGCTTAAGCGCGAGTTACAGTTACTAGATGTGTAAAGTCAGTTTTTGAGAATTTTGAAGAGGTTTTTGAGGTAGCCATTAGCTTAATAAGTGGTTATAACCACCATGGACAAAAATTATCTTAAAAGAATGCATCTCTTGGGGAAATACATTGAATCTAGACATATTTTGAAGAGAAACCAAGACACCTTTTGGAAAATTATAAAAGAAAGAAGAGAGGAATTTGAAAAGAGTCCTGAAAATACTTGAAAAGTTTTGAAAGTTCATCATTTGGGGAGTTAGTTCAGAGAGATTTTCAAGCACCACTTTTACTTTTATTTTATCCTTTTTGTTAGTTTATTTTGAGTGATTGTAAAGAGAAGAGATTCAAAAGAACTTCAAGAGTTTGGTGGAGAACTTGAGATAAGTTTTTATCTTTTTGCTTTGAGACTACTTTTGGTTTTAATTGAGACTTGTTGTTGGTTTGACAATGATTTCTACTTTGAAACTAAAGTGTGGTTTTATTTTTTCTATAGATTCTGAGTAGTTTTTTTTTATCTTTCTTCTTAAAATGATAAGTAATTAAGTTTTGGATGGAAATTATGGAGAGTATTGGAGTTGGAAGAAGTTGTGATGATTTAAATCCATGCACTTCATTTACTTCTTGATTTGTCCAATCCAATGTATTCTGAGTAGTTTTCTTTATTTTTTCCTTAAAATGATAAGTAATTAAAGTTTGGATGGAAGTTGTGGAGAGTATTGATCTTTAATGATGGAAGAAGTTGTGATGATTTAAATCCATGCACTTTATTTACTTCTTGATTTGGCCAATCCAGATGTTAAAACTACTTGTAAGAACATGTAAGAACCGGGCTGGTATTGTCTCAGTCAACAATTGAAAAGAATCACATAAGGTTGTATGAATGAGAATGTAGTTCATATGATTAAGTGCAAATAAATAGGGAAATATTAATTGAAGGGTGTACAGTTAGAGGACTTTAAAATGATAGGTTAAAGCCCCCAACTTGGTTTATTGTTTTAGGTTCTGATACGAGATGTTAGCCCCCAGATGCAGGGAATTAAGGAAAATCTAGAGTGAGAGCTAGTATCTTCTCTGCCTAGCCGGTCTTCAGAACTATTCAAACTTTAAAGGAGGGAATCGAGGGAACTTTAGAGTGAGAGCTAGTATCTTCCCTACCTAGCTGGTCTTCAGAACTATTCAAACTTTAAATTAGCCAGTGTTCTTTATAGCAACTCTAGTAAGGGTAAAGAATATTATTGCTCCTATTTGGCACAATAAAATTTGCATACTTCCACAACAAAATTCCTATACTTATTACTGATTCATGATAAGAAGAAATATATTTTTCTTATTAAGTGTTTTTCATATACAAAACTCTAGTTATCTTTTTAAGTTGTTATTGTTTTGTCAAAATATCAAAAAAACCTAAAATATTTGAATTTTTATTACTGCAAAATATATTCAGTTTAAGTAATTATCTTTTTAAAAATAGAAAGTTTTCTAAAAGTGCATATTGTATAAATTTCCTGTGGGTTTGATATTCAGGTCTTAATAAAAAATTCTTATATTACTTGATAACGTACGTATACTTGCATAGTATCCCAATATATATAAATTAAAATTTAAATTCTTATTTTTATTCCAGATCAAGTTTTTGGTTTTGTTGCAAAGTAAGGAAATATAAGTGAAATATAATCTGAATTATTGTTGTACGATATATACTAGTAGTATCAAGGGATAAAATTTTTGGTGCCGTTATCGGAGAATCGAAAGTAAAATTTCTATTTTTAGAAAGTTTTATTTAAACTTTAAGTTATCTAATCTTATTTTGTTTTATTTTTTTATTTTATTTTATGTTAGTTTATGTGTAGTTCATGTTCTGAAGGACTAGTGCTCTATGATTCTGAATTAGATAGAAATATTAGAAAAATAAGAAAACCAAAAAAATTATAAATTTTGAAAAATCTAAAAAATTATAGAAATGGCAGACCAAAATAATCAAAATTCCAAAATTAATCAAGAGTTTATACCTTTAAGAGATGATGCTAACCTTACTGTAAATGAACTTCATTACAATATTCAAAAACCTACTATAGTGGCTAATTCATTTGAGCGTAAACCTGCTATTATCCAAACGGTTTCAAAAAATCAGTTTGGGGGATCATCAACTGAAGATCCAAATTTACATCTTGTCAATTTTCTAGAATTGTGCGCTACATTTAAATATGATGGTGTATCAGATGATGCCATAAGATAGGTTACTTCCTTTTTCACTGAGGGATAAAACTAAGATGTGGTTGAATTTTTTAGCACCTGGATCTATGAGAACTTGGGGTGATTAAGCACAAAAATTCCTTGCTAAATATTTTCCACCATAAAAAAACTATGAAGCTTAGAAATGATATTACATCTTTTAATCAGTTTGGAGGGGAATCTATTTAGGAAGCATGGGAAAGATTTAAAGAACTCTTCAGAAAAAGTCCACACTATGCTATACCATATTGGTTAATAATTTAAAATTTTTATAATGAATTAGCTAGACCTCTTAGATCAATTATTGATGCCATTACTGGTGGATCATTGATGTCAAAACCATTTCATGACGCCTACACTTTAATTGAAGAAATGGATACTAATAATTTTTAATGGCATTCTGAGAGGGTAAATCCTAAGAAAGTGGTCAACATTCATGAAACCAATGTATTTACCATGTTAACAAATCAAGTTGCTGCAATTTCAAGGAAGATAGACCAATTTGGAATGAATTTTTCTCAACTAACTTCCATGATTGAAGAGAATTCATTAAGCCAAATGATAGATTTTCAAGCATCACTAGAAGCTTTGAATGCCATAAATAATAAGCAAAATAACTCATGTTCCAATTATTATAACCCAGGTTAGAAGAACCATCCCAACTTTAACTTGAATAACAATTCAAATAGTAATAATCAGTAATGGGGGAACAACCAAGGAAAATCATTGGGAAACTTGAACAACAAAGGGAATAATAATTATAGATCTACTTATCCTCCAGATTTTAACAGTAATACACATTTTAAGGAAAAGAAGTTGTCTATAGAAGAAGTGGTTTTACAAATGGGAAATCAATTACAAAGTCAAGGATCTACAACTAAAAATATCAAGAAACAACTTGGGCAAATAGAAAATTTATTAAGTAAAAGATCCCAAGGAACACTTCCTAGAAATATTGAATCAAATCTAAAAGACCATAATAAAGAACAAGTAAAAGTCGTTCAACTTAGAAGTGGAAGAGAGTTGGAAAGCTGGGTTCAAAAAGAAATTGAAGTAGAGAGAGAAGTAAATTGAATAATCAAAAGAGGATGCTTCAAAAGATTCTGAGAGACCTATTTCTCCACTAAAAACTGATTTGGAAAAACCACCACCTCTTTTTCCTTGGAGACTTTGTCAGTAGAAGTTGGATAAGCAATTTTTAAAATTTTTGGAAATATTTAAGAAGTTTACAATTAATATTCCATTTGCTGAAGCCTTAGAACAAACGCCGAGCTATGTAAAGTTTATGAAGGATATTCTCAACATAAAAAGGAAGTTTAAAGATAATAAGACTGCTGCACTTAGTGAGGAGTGCAGTGCGATAATTCAGAAGAAGCTTCCTGAAAAGCTTAAAGATCCTGGTAGCTTTACAGTTCCATGTGCAATAGGAGACATATTTTATGGGAAAAATTTATATGATTTAGGTACAAGCATTAACCTTATGCCATTATCAATATTTAAAAGATTGGGATTAGGAAAAGTAACCCCTACTACTGTAACACTGCAATTAGCAGATCGTTCGATAACATACCTTAAAGAGTTATAGAAGATGTCCTAGTGAAAGTGGATCAATTTATTTTTCCTGTTGATTTCATTCTGCTAGATATGAAGGAAGATAAAGAGATACCTATCATTTTGGGGAGACCTTTCCTAGCCATAAAGCAATGATAGATGTGAAAAAAGGGAAATTAATAATGCGCGTCAATGATCAAACTGTTACTTTAAACATTTCAAAATCAATGAAATACTCTGCAAAAGGTAAAGATGATGAATGTTTTAGAATGGATGCTATAAGATATCTAAGTGAATGTCCTTTCAAGACTACTTATAAAAAAAATTTGAAGAAAAAAATTTGGAACACGAGCAAGAAGAGGAATTAAATCAATATGAAGCTGTTTTTAAGGAAAATTCAAACTATGTTCGAGAAAGTTTTGGACACAATAGACAAAGATAAATCATTTTGTCCATCTATTGAAAAGCCTCCACAACTAGAGTTGAAGTTACTTCCTGATCATTTAAAATATGCCTTTTTAGGAGATTCTGACCAAAGGAAAATATGTTGAGATTTTCATACTTATTTTACACTATTTTTTATGATATTGCAGTTTAAAGAAAGGTATTTTTGATGTTTTGTTGCAGGTATGATGAATTGTGGTCATTGGAGCAAAAAGATGCAAAAGGATGCAAAAAGAAGCGAATTTGGAGTGAAAAGGATCAAAGTGTGAAGATTTAAACTAGGGCGCCGACAACGAGCCCAATGGCGCCGACGGCGAGAATTTACCTAGACTCCAGATTAAATAATTTAGAAGGCCCACCGATGGCGCCCTCAAGGCCGCCGACCGCGAGATCAGTGGTTTTTTCCAAAGATGAATTGAATGTGGATGATTTTTGGAGGGATGCTTAGGCAACTCTTGGGAAAACTCTTCCACATTTTTAAAATAAGACTTTGGCCGAAAATGAGAGGGAGGAGGCTCAAGATTTCAAGGAGTTGGAATGTTAGAACAGCGTCCAAGAGCCCCAATAGTGTGTAGAGAGTCTAATTGTGAGGAATTCTTTGAGAGATTGTAAGAGTGGAGGGAAAGTGAGAGATTTCTTCCTCTTCCACTTCGAAGAAGAATTCTGTGTGCTGTAAAGAAAGAAAGAGATTCAGAGGAACTTCGAGGAGCACTTCAAAGAGGAAAGAGATTGTAAGAGTGGAGGGAAAGTGAGAGATTTCTTCCTCCTTGCTGCTTTGAAGAGGAAATGTGTGTTGTAAGGAAAGGAAGAGATTCAGAGGAACTTCGAGGAGTTTTCTTGGAGAGAAATATGTGCTGTAAAGAAAGGAAGAGATTTAGAGGAACTTCAAGGAGTTTGCTTGGGGAGAAATTAGAGATGTGCTATAAAGAAAGGAAGAGATTCAGAGGAACTTCAAGGAGTTTGCTTGGGGAGAAATTGGAGATAAGTGTTATTTACTTGTTGTGGTTTGTATGACTTTGCTTTTCTATATGAATTTTGAGTTTTGTTGTGTCTTCCCCATGAGTTCTGAGTAATTTTCTTAGTCTTTCTCTTTGTCTTGAGATTTGTGAAATGATGATTTGAATTGGTTGAGCCATGAAAATATTAAAGAAGTT
>JXCR01078118.1:19283-90051 GCA_002079205.1 Phalaenopsis hybrid cultivar
CTTGGAAGTTGGGTGAAAATAAATAGGGAAATAAAATTATCGGGCGTAGAATTGGAGATTTTAGAGTGACAGACTAAAATCTTCCAATTTGGTCCTATCGTTTGGGTACTGAAGTGTAGATGTTAGCCCTCAGGGGAGGGGAACGCAATTTGGTCCTATCATTTGGGTGCTGAAGTGTAAATGTTAGCCCTCATGTGAGGGGAACGTGGGATCAGGGCATAGAATTGGAGATTTTAGAGTGACAGACTAAAATCCTCAATTCGGTCCTATCGGTTGGGTCAATTTAGTCCTATCGTTTCTGTTGAAGTGTAGATGTTAGCCCTCAAGCAAGGGGAACGTGGGAGCTCTGAAGTGAGAGCCGGTAGACGTAGAATTGGAGATTTTAGAGTGACAGACTAAAATCCCCAATTCGGTCCTATCGTTTGGGTGCATAGAATTGGAGATTTTAGAGTGACAGACTAAATCCCTAATTCGGTCCTATCGTTTGGGCATAGAATTGGAGATTTTAGAGTGACAGACTAAATCCCTAATTCAATCGTTTGGGTGCTAAAGTGTAGATGAAAGCCCTCAGGCGAGGGGAACGTGAGAGCTCCAAAGTGAGAGCCGGTATCCTCCCAGCCTAACCGCAGATTCAGTAAACAAGCGTAGGATTAGTCAATGTTTTTTATGTCTGGACCAAAGGGTAAAGAATAGGTATGCTCTTATTTGGCACAATACAATTTGAACTGATTCATTTTATTCATTCACTATAATATCTTGACAAGGATAAGGATGTTTTCTTATATATTGAATTTCACATTAAAAACTTTATTATTATAATTAGTTATTTAAGAGTTATTAAAATTACATATTCATTTCAATTGCCTATTAGTGACAGATAAGCAATTTGAATTATATTGGTATGATTAAGTATTGATTTTCTAAAATCTTAGTTTGTAGTTCTAATATTACTCCCTGTGGGATTGATATCTANTGACGAGATTTTCCCAAGACTCCAAAATTAATTCACTTGGAAGGTCCGCCGATGGCGCCCTAGAGGCCGCCGACGGCGAGCTTGGCGGTTATGTCCAAATAGGCATTGGATGAGGACGAATTTTGGAGGTGTGTTTAGGCAACTCTTGGGAAACCTCATCCACTTCTTTAAAGAAAAGACTTTGGCCAAAAATTAGAGAGAGAGGCAAGAAGGAGTCTCAAAATTGAAGTGTGAAAAAAGTGTAGAGAGTCTAAATTGTGAGGAATTCTTTGAGAGATTGTAAGAGCGGAGGGAAAGTGAGAGATTTCTTCCTCCTTGCCGCTTTGAAGAGGAATTCTGTGTGATGTAAAGAAAAGAAGAGATTCAGAGGATCTTCAAGCAGCTTTTTTGGGGAGAAATTAGGGATAAGTTATTTATTATTGTAGTTTGTATGACTTTAATTTTATATATGAATTCTGAGTTTTGTTGTGTTTTCCCCATGNGTGTGAAGATTTGAACTAGGGCGCTGACAACGAGCCCAATGGCACTGATGGCGAGAATTTCCCGAGACTCCAGATTAAATAATTTAGAAGGCCCACCGATGGCACCCTCAAGGCCGCCGACCGCGAGATCGGTGGTTATTTCCAAATATGCATTGAATGTGGACGATTTTTGGAGGGATGCTTAGGCAACTCTTGGGAAAACTCTTCCACATCTTTGAAGTAAAACTTTGACCGAAAATGAGAGGGAGGAGGATCAAGAGTTCAAGGAGTTGGAATGTTAGAACAACGTCCAAGAGCCCCAATAGTGTGTAGAGAGTCTAATTGTGAGGAATTCTTCAAGAGATCGTAAGAGTGGAGGGAAAGTGAGAGATTTCTTTCTCCTTACCACTTCAAAGAGGAATTCTATGTGTTGTAAAGAAAGGAAGAGATTCAGAGGAACTTCAAAGAGTTTGCTTGGGGAGAAATTGGAGATAAGTGTTATTTACTTATTGTGGTTTGTATGACTTTGCCTTTATATATGAATTTTGAGTTTTGTTGTGTCTTTCCCATGAGTTCTGAGTAGTTTTCTCTGTCTTTCTCCTTGTCTTGATATTTGTGAAATGGTGATTTGAATTGTGAGCCATGAAAATATTAAAGAAGTTGTGATGATCTTTTCACTTTGATCTTAATTTACTTTCAATCTGGCCAATTGAATTAAAGTTATGTTGAGTTTTACAACTAAAGTGAAGATTACATCCAAGATTCAAGGCGGTCAAAGCCCTTGGAAGTTCTTTCAATCTGGCCAATTGATTTCGATCTTAATTTATTTTCAATCTGGCCAATTGATTTGTTAAAATATGTTGAGTTTTACAACTAAAGTGAAGATTACCAATCTGGCCAATTAATTTGTTAAAATATGTTGAGTTTTACAACTAAAGTGAAGATTACACAATCTGGTCAATTGATCTGTTAAAATATGTTGAGTTTTACAACTAAAGTGAAGATTACATCTCAAGTTTCAGAGAGGTCAAAGCCCTTGGAAGTTGGGTGCAAATAAATAGTTAAATAAAATTATCAGGCGTAGAATTGGAGATTTTAGAGTGACAGACTAAAATACCCAATTCGGTCCTATCGTTTGGGTGTTAAAGTGTAGATGCTAGCCCTCAGGCAAGGGGAACGTGGGAGCTCCAAAGTGAGAGCCAGTATCCTCCCAGCCTAACCGCAGATTCAGTAAACAAGCGTAGGATTAGTCAATGTTTTTTATGTCTGGACCAAAGGGTAAAGAATAAGTATACTCTTATTTGGCACAATACAATTTGAACTGATTCATTTTATTCATTCAATATAATTTCTTAACAAGGAGAATGATGTTTTCTTATATATTGAATTTCACATTAAAAACTTTATTAATATAATTAGTTATTTAAGTGTTATTAAAATTACATATTCATTTCAATTGCCTATTAGTGATAGATAAGAAATTTGAATTATATTGTTATGATTAAGTATTGATTTTCTAAAATCTTAGTTTGTAGTTCTAATANTTTAGCCCTCAGGTGAGGGGAACGTGGGAGCTCTGAAGTGAGAGGCGGTATCCTCCCAGCCTAGCCACGGATTCAGTAAACAAGCGTAGGATTAGTCAATGTTATTTATGCCTTGACCAAAGGGTAAAGAATAGGTATGCTCCTATTTGACACAATACAATTTAAACTGATTCACTTTATCCATTCACTAATATTTCTTGACAAGGAGAAGGATGCTTTCTTATATATTGAATATCACATTAAAAAACTCATTAGTATAATTGGTTATTTCATAGTTATTAAAATTACATATTTATTTCAATTGCCCATTAGTGATAGATAAGCAAATTGGATTTCATTCTTGCGATTGAGTACTTTTTTTTCTAAAATCTTAGTTCGTAGCTTCTAATATTACTCCTTGTGTGATCGATATCTAGGACTCCATTAGATCCCTACGAATACTTGCGCTGATAAGTGTGAATTTACAATTATTGAATATTTTATACATCCATCTTTATCAAATTTATAACTGTTACAAAGATTTGGTACAGTTTCTAAGGAATTAAATCTTTTAGCAGCAATATTAAATACTNCTCTTTTAGCAGCAATATTAAATACTTGTATTTTTAAGCGCATATAAATTTGCTATCGGATTCCTCTACTTTACCTGTTATAATTTTCTCAAACTTAACAATGAAAGAAGAAGAAAGGTTGATGAAAATTCGAAAAAAAATTTAAGAATGCCTTTGAATGGACAATTGCTGATATTAAAGGAATTAGTCTTTCAATTTGTATGCATAGAATTCATAAGGAAGAGAACTGCAAACCCAGGGCTGGTCCGCAAAGGATACTGAATCCTGCTAAGAAAGAAGTCATTAAGAAAGAAAATTTAAAGTGGTTAGATGCTGAAATTATCTACGCTATTTCAGATAGTGCATGGGTTAGTCCAATTCATTGTGTTCCTAAGATAGGAGGAGTAACTATAACCGTAAATGAACATAATGAGTTAATACCTACTAGACAAATTATAGGGTGGTGAATATGCATTGATTATAGAAAATTAAATCTTGCCACTAGGAAAGATCATTTTCCATTACCCTTTCTAGATCAAATGCTGGATAGACTAGCTGGGCATAAATACTTTTGTTTTCTAGGTGGATATACTGGTTATCACCAAATTCAAATATTTCCTGAGGATCAAGAGAAAACAACGTTTACCAGTCCTTATGGTACTTTTGCTTTTAGAAGAATGCCCTTTGGTTTATGTAATGCCCCTACTACATTTCAAAGATTTATGATGGCAATTTTCTGTGATTTAAATGAAAATGGGATTGAAGTCTTTATGGATAACTTTTTAGTGTTTGGAACTTCATTTGACTCATGTCTAAAAAATTTATCTAAAGTTCTTAAGTGCTATGAAGAAACAAATTTAATCCTTAATTGGGAAAAATGTCAATTTATGGTAGCAGGAGGAATTGTATTAGTCATCAATTATCAGAAAATGGTATGGAAGTAGATCCTGCTAAAATTCATGTGATTGCTAATCTACCTTATCCAACAAATGTAACGGAAATTATGAGCTTTTTAGGACATGTTGGATTCTATAGGCGATATATTAAAGAATTTTCAAAGATTGCTAAGTCTTTATGCCATTTACTGAAGAAAGATGCAATTTTTAATTTTGATGAGAAATCCATAAAAAGCTTTTAAATTATTAAAAGAAAAATTAATCACTGTACCAATTATAGTTTCACCAAATTGGGAAAAACCNTGGTGCCATTGTTGAGAAATTAAATATTTTAGCAACAGTATTAAATACTTGTATTTTTAAGCGCATATAAATTCGCTGTCAGATTCCTCTATTTTACCTGTTATAATTTCCTCAAAATTAATAATGAAAGAAGAAGAAAGGTTGATGAAAATTCGAAAAAAAATTTAAGAATGCCTTTGGATGGACAATTGCTGATATTAAAGTAATTAGTCTTTCAATTTGTATGCATAGAATTCATAAGGAAGAGAACTGCAAATCTAGGGCCGATCCACAAAGGATACTGAATCCTGTTATGAAAGAAGTAGTTAAGAAAGAAATTTTAAAGTGGTTAGATGTTAAAATTATCTACCCTATCTTAGATAGTGCATGGGCTAGTCAAATTCATTGTGTTCCTAAGGAAGGAGGAGTAACTATAACCGTAAATGAACATAATGAGTTAATACATACTAGATAAATTATAGGGTGATGAATATGCATTGATTATAGAAAATTAAATCTTGACACTAGGAAAGATCATTTTCCATTACCTATTCTAGATCAAATGCTGGATTGACTAGATGGGCATAAATACTTTTATTTTCTAAATGGATATACTGGTTATCACCAAATTCAACTAGATCAAATGCTGGATAGACTAGCCAGGCATAAATACTTTTATTTTCTAGATGAATATACTGGTTATCACCAAATTCAAATATCTCTTGAGGATCAAGAGAAAACAACGTTTACCAGTCCTTATGGTACTTTTGCTTTTAGAAGAATGCCCTTTGGTTTATGTAATGCCCTTACTACATTTCAAAGATGTATGATGCAATTTTTTGTGATTTAAATGAAAATGGGATTGAAGTCTTTATGCATAACTTTTTAGTGTTTGGAACTTCATTTGACTCATGTCTAGAAATTTTATCTAAAATTCTTAAGAGCTATGAAGAACCAAATTTAATCCTTAATTGGGAAAAATGCCAAATTATGGTAGCAGGAGGAATTGTATTAGGTCATCAAATATCAAAAAATGGTATGGAAGTAGATTTTGCTAAAATTTCTGTGATTGCTAATCTACCTTATCCAATAAATGTAAGGAAAATTAGGAGCTTTTTAGGACATGCTGGATTCTATAGGCGATATATTAAAGAATTTTCAAAGATTGCTAAGCCTTTATGCCATTTTCTGGAGAAAGATGCAAATTTCAATTTTGATGAGAAATGCATAAAAGCTTTTAAATTATTAAAAGAAAAATTAATCACTGCACCAATTATAGTTTCACCAAACTAGGAAAAACCATTTGAATTGATGTGTGATGCTAGTGATTATGCTATAGGAGCTATTTAGGACAAAGATATGATAAAATTTTCAATCTTATTTACTATGCTAGTAAAACTCTTATTGAAACTCAAATTAATTACACAACAACTAAAAAAGGATTATTAACAATAATATATGCTTTTGATAAATTTAGATCATATTTAATTGGAACTCATTGTATAGTGCGTATATATCATTATGTTATTAAGTATTTAATGAAAAAGAAGCATGTTAAACCTAGACTTATAAGATGGATTCTTCTTTTACAAGAATTTATTTTTGCAATAGTAGATCGGAAGGGGATTAAAAATCAAATTGCTGATCATTTTTCCAGGTTTGAATTAAAAAAACCACTCTATTTTGAAAATGAAATTAATGAACATTTTTCAGATGAAAAATTGTTCACTATTAATGAGTGGCGTGTTTCATGGTATGCCGACATTGTGAACTATATTGTTAGTGATATTATACACTATGGAATGACATATCAACAGAAGAAGAAAATTATTTCTGAAGTTAAGACTTATTTTTGGGATGACCCATTTTTATATAAAAAAGGAAAGGATCTGATTATTTGAAGATGTGTACATTAGAAGAAACTTATAAGATTATAAAAAAAAATGTCATAATTCTTATTTTTTGGGACATTTTGGTGTTGATAAAATAACTTACAAAATTTTACAATCTGGATTTTATTGGCCTACAATTTTTAGAGATGTTAATGCTTATATCAAAACTTGTGATAGATGTCAAAGAGTAGGCATCATTTCTAGAAGAAATGAGATGCCCCTCAATTATAAGCTAGAAGTTGAAATATTTGATGTTTGGGGAGATTTCATGGGACCATTTATACCATCTTTTAGAAATTTATATATTCTGTTAGCAGTGAACTATGTATCCAAATGGATAGAAGATGTTGCTTTAACTCGATGTGATGCTCAAAGTGTTGCAAAATTTTTGAAAATAAATATATTTTGTAGATTTGGGATGTGAGAGGTATCATTACTGATGGGGGAAGTCATTTCAAAAGTGACATAATGGAGAAACTATTAAAGAAATATCATATAAATCATAGGATTTTTACTGCTTATCATCCTCAGACAAGTGGTTTAGCTGAATTATCCAATTGGGAAATTAAAAGAATTATGGAAAAATTTGTGAATCCAACAAAAATGGATTGGTCANACATATTTAATTGGAACTCATTGTATAGTGCATATATATCATTATGTTATTAAGTATTTAATGAAAAAGAAGCATGCTAAACCTAGACTTATAAGATGGATTCTTCTTTTACAAGAATTTGTTTTTGCAATAATAGATCAGAAGGGGATTAAAAATCAAATTGCTGATCATTTTTCCAGGTTTGAATTAAAAAAACCACTCTATTTTGAAAATGAAATTAATGAACATTTTCCAGATGAAAAATTGTTTACTATTAATGAGTGGCGTGTTCCATGGTATGCCGACATTGTGAACTATATTGTTAGTGATATTATACCCTATGGAATGACATATCAACAGAAGAGGAAAATTATTTCTAAAGCTAAGACTTATTTTTAGGATGACCCATTTTTATATAAAAAAGGAAAGGATCTGATTATTTGAAGATGTGTACCATTAGAAGAAACTTATAAGATTATAAAAAAAATGTCATAATTCTTATTTTGGGGGACATTTTGGTGTTGATAAAATAACATACAAAATTTTGCAATCTGGATTTTATTGGCCTACAATTTTTAGAGATGTTAATGCTTATATCAAAACTTGTGATTAAGATCAAAGAGTTGCATCATTTCTAGAAGAAATGAGACGCCCCTCAATTATAAGCTAGAAGTTGAAATATTTAATGTTTGGTGCTTAGATTTCATGGGACCATTTGTACCATCTTTCAGAAATTTATATATTCTGTTAGCAGTGAACTATGTATCCAAATGGATAGAACTGTTGCTTTACCTCGATGTGATGCTCAAAGTGTTCAAAATTTTTAAAAATGAATAATTTCTTTTAGATTTGGGATGCCAATAAGTATCATTACTGATGGGGGAAGTCATTTCAAAAATGACATAATGGAGAAACTATTAAAGAAATATTATATAAATCATAGGATTGCTACTGCTTATCATCCTCAGACAAGTGGTTTAGTTGAATTATCCAATTGGGAAATTAAAAGAATTATGGAAAAATTTGTGAGTGAACTCTGGTGATAAGCACCTATTGTATTCCAACAAAAAGATAAGTGAAGTAAATGCAAATGTGCTTAGATTCATGACACATTTTGGGATAACACCAAAAGACACGTTTAACTTTCTAGCCAAAGAAGTTGGGGGTGTAGAGAACCTGGAATGTACAAAGATAGATGCTTTCAATTTCATTCAAAGAGAGAAGAGATGTAGAATTGAAAATGGTGATGCCAATGCTTTATTGCAGTTGTTTGCAGAGAGACGTGCTGAGGATAACATGTTTGAATGGGATTTGAAACTGATGTGAGCGGTAGGCTGCTGAGTTTTTTTTGGAGCAAAGGGACATCCATGCTTGATTATGACTGATTTGGAGATGTCATTATTTTTATACGAGATATATGTTAAATAAATATAACTTATGTTGTGCTCTTATTGTTGGTGTTAACCACAATTGGCAGAATGTTCTCTTTGAAGTTGAATTTTTGTCAAAGGAGAAGGTGGACTTGTTTAAAAAGCTTTTTAAAACTTTCATTTATATCATGGGTGATAATAATTCAATAACAATCTACACTGATCAGAATCAGGCTATGGCCAGAGCAATAACAGAGATTTTGCCAAATGCACGACATAGATTATGTCTACAAAGGGTCATTGCGGGATGGTGAATAGAATAGTCAGTGATCTTTTTTTATAAATGCTTGAGCAAATGCGATTCTGAAGAGGAATTTGATGATGCATGGGAAGCGATGATTGAGACAAGTAATCTACAGGACAATGTGTGGTTGGATGATATGTACAAGATTAGAAAAAAGTGGTCTACAACTTTTAGTAAGGATGTATTTGGAATAAGAATTTTATCTACACTGAGGAGTGAATCAACCAATAACATTTGTGATGGTGTCTCAAAGACCACAAGTTCTATTATAGATTGTTTTTTGTGAATTAAAAATGTAATGAAAATATGGAGGCATAACAAGAAAGACGAGGATTTTAAGTGTGATCAATCTATAATAACCCCTGCCACGAAGAGCAGCCTAATACTGAGACAGCAATTGCATTTTACTCAAGGAAGCTGTACACAATGTTTGAGGAAGAGTTTATACATGAATCATGTGATCTTCAATTACATGCCCATATAAACAATGAAACTAAATTTTTCATTAAGAATTTGGATGATCACAAGACAAACACTACTAGGTAGTTCATTTTGACAGTTTAAGTTTGGATATTCAATGCAGCTGCAGGAAGTTTGAAATGACGGGTCTACTGTGCTCTCCACGAGTCTTAAACTTTCTACATATTAAAAAGATACCTAATAAATATATCCTATTGAGATAGTCTGAAAATGCAAAAAAAAAGATGTGTATAATAGTTTTGGATACATGCATCTACAACAGTCACAAACCTCGAATGATATTAAAGGCGGCCTAATATTTCAAAAACACATACAGAAAGTTGCATATTAATGTACAAAAAAAGCAAATGAAAATCCAAAAGCTTAGCAGCGCATGAAGGAGTTTATGAAAAAAATTTCATTAAATTGTGATGACATATTGATTGGTAAAGGTTCTTAAGTAAGGAGACAACAAGAGAAAAATAAAAAACCTATCAATAATGAATCGAATATGGATGATCATGCCAAAGGGCGCCCTAAAGAAATATATAATGCTAGACTAAAAGGGTATTGGGCAAGAAATAAAAGATCAAATGGTATATTTCCACAACTCAAACCCCTTTCATGTGTTTCATCAAACCACAAGTTTTCACACATAACCACTTTGTACACAGAAAAGCAAAAAAATGTTTCAACAACTGAAGAACCCGAATCATCACAATGACATCCACCCATATACTTACTACCAGATTTTTTAACACAGGTGCAAATTTAATGCTCATTTTTTAATTATTTATATTGTAGTATGAAGATTTCTTGTTTTCACTAATACATTGATATACACTAAAGAATTTCTTTGCTCCACGGACCAGAGAATCCTACACTGCCATGATGACAGGTTCCCTTAATGAGACAATAATGCCTCAAAGGTCATCCCTTTAAGATTTCATTGTTCAATTCTAAGTCACATATAAAATGAGTAAGTCTGGAATTTTATTTATGTGCATAGAATTTTTAAAAATGAGTAAGCCTGGAACGCTTCCTCAACATTATTCAAAAAATGTTTAATCTCCACATTTAAATGTAGAAATGAATGAAAAATAACAATAATGTGTACTAGTGTTTGCTCAAGGCATTAAACAATTAACATTGTCTACTTAAATGGCATCAGTGATATTCAAATGTATTCTGTTTGGTAAGGAGTCATAAGATCTCCATATGCACTTCTTCATTGCCCTAACTAACAGTATCCAATGCTGATTATTTAACATAGCAAAACAATCAACTTGTTCATTTCCTAACCAACCCTTCGTGAGGAGTTCATCAAGGTAACGTCGAGTTAACGACACATGTCCCATATTAATCACCAAAGCACCTTTGCATTTGTAAATATATAAATTTTACGTCAAATCTATACAAAAGTAGAACAATAAAACCAATAAAAAAATATGGCACACTAACAAGTCAGTGAATTTGCTATAAAAGAGGTGGATTGCTTCACACATATAATCTGAAATTTATTGTCTAGCAAAAAAATCAACCACCGATGGTGCTGGATAGACTTATAAAACAAGCAAAAAATATTGTATAGTTTGAATATTAAAATTCGTAATACAAACACTTAATGAAAAAAATTTTTACTTTATCAGGATAGTCTTCATCAACATATCGTCTGTCCACCTGCTCCTGATCTTCCTCTTTGTCTCCAAATTCTGCCGCTTCCTTAGTATGTACAGTTGGTTGATCAACATTAATGTCGTCATTTATAGTAAGCTCTAAAGCTCTTGATCCCCCCTTATCTACATCCTTTGCCCCTTCTTTAGCAGATGGTGGTTAATATAATTGGTCTGCCTCTCCTTTATTTACAACTTCAACCTGTTAATTAGAAGTTGTTAATTATATTAGCAAACAAGAATTCTATCGGATGATGCTTTGGAAATATATATACCTCTCTAGCCTCTTCAACAGCCTCATGTGTTGGTATTTTTTCTTCTTCCGTTCAAAAACCATGAATGGGGAACTGAGAAGATTTTTTTTTTTCTACCCTCTCTTAGCTTAATCCTTTGAATTAAGCTTCCTAGTGAGGACTCTTTAACCCATTTCATTGGAAATTCCCCACCATGTTGTTTTATTGCTTTATGTAAATCTTTGACTTCACATTTTAACATTGTAATTATATTCTCTATATTTGTCAGACAAGTGTCAACTGAGCCTTAAAAGTCAATGAACAATTTATGATGATCTTTAAGTAGTTCATGTTTCTCTTGAAGACCAATACAAGGGCTAGTATCTATATATGTATCATCATGTGTTGGTTGAGGACCGGTGCGATAAGGAACTATAACATAAACATCAATGAACGTGGGAGAATGTGGTCGAGATTGAGTCTCCCGTTGTATGAGATGCTTTGCAGGACTGAATGGTTCATTAAGAGGAGGGGCAAATAAATGATGCTCACTGTCTTTTATTTCAAAAAAATAATCCTAAACCTATAAGACATTACATAAAATCAAAATCAATGAAAGTATCACGAGATCATAATAAAACTTTCTACTGAGTAAGAAAATAAATAACTCACCTCGGCGGCTCTGAGCCTCTTAAAGGCTAGTTAAATCTTTACCAAATTTCACCTCACAATTAGTGACCACCTTAACATTCATGGTCTAGCCTAAAGCATTGCTGGGAGGACGAACGACGTATGCTCATAAAACCAGAGATACAAGAAACATGATAAAATGATTTATTATTATGTCCAAAATTATGAATTGAACTTTTCAGAGTTATATGCAGAACACAAACTGCTAAAAAGAAGACAAAACCAGTAGTGTATCTCAGTGGCTGATCTTTTTTTGTTCTCATGTCACAAACATTCAGTTGCTCGATCAAAAATCCACATGTTGTGGCTGACCAATTATAATCTGTAAAAGATTCTACATTCTCGCAAATAAAGAACAACTCTTTCAATACTGTGAAGTTACTTGAAGGAAAAGGTAAATTTGACATTAAAAACTTTATTAGCAATTGCAAAAGGTTAATCGAGGACTCCCCTGGTGAATAGTTCAATAGTGCGGTCTTTAATTGTCTCACATCCATACTACTAGACGGAACATTACTGCAGCATGCAGATAACTCTCTATTGGGCATGCCTATCAGGAGTGCAACTTCATCTGCATAAAATTTAAGCTCTTTCCCTCTGATGTTGAATGTCATTCAATCAATATTCTAATAGTTTATTATGTGCATTGTCAGAATTTGATCTTGAGGGTGCAGACGGAGTTCAAAAAACCAAGCTAAACTA
Source organism: Phalaenopsis hybrid cultivar (assembly GCA_002079205.1). NCBI lineage: Eukaryota > Viridiplantae > Streptophyta > Magnoliopsida > Asparagales > Orchidaceae > Phalaenopsis > Phalaenopsis hybrid cultivar. Next base: position 31,909 of record JXCR01078118.1, read on the forward strand.
ATTGCTTCCAATTCATTCCATGTTTCCTCGTTCACTAATGGTCGGACCTTCTTGAGGACTTCTCGTACTGCTGATAGACGACACTTATAGTTCATTGATTTTGTGCTCCATAACCTAGAATAATACACCATAATAGTTTAAGATCAAATAAAATCCAAATGATGACAAAGAGGGTGAATTTAAAAACAAAACCTAACAACATAACCATGTTTTAGGGATTTAAAAGCAAATCCTTAAAAACTTCTTCTTCAACTCCTTACGACCGCCCTTCACCATTTGCGGTGCCTCCTCACATTCCGGCTTCTCAGCCTCTCCCAAATCCGCGACATTGGCCTCTTCCAAATCCTTCTTTGTAGTCTCAACGATGTTCTCTTCCATTTTAATGTTCCTTTACAAAAGCAATCCGAAATCTAGTACCCTAACCTTCAAAAAGTAGACGATGAAGATAAACTAGCGGCACGTGAATGACTTTTTCCAAAAATGAAAAGTTATTGTCTAGCTTCCAACTTTTACCACAACTTAATGAGTTATAAAACACTATTGTTGAGGTTATGCCAATGTTACAATTACGTAATTAAGGGTTTACAAGAGGGTTAAACGAGCGGTTCTGCGGCGACGAGATTAATATTCTGTTACGTCGAGGTTACAATGGAGTTACACAAATGGTATACCTCTCGTTCCGCGACTACGAGGTTATACGAAAGTTACAATGAGGTTATAAATGTGGTACCGTGACCTGAGTGGGAAAAGTTACACATCGATTATAGCGGGGTTACAGGAGGCCAACTGCGGGATTTAAGGGAAGGGTACACCTGGGTTACAAAGGAGGTTACAAGCGTGTTACATGAGGCCGACCGCGGGAGGTACTGGAACAGTAAAGGGGGGTTACAATCGATTTACCGTCGTAGGCTGGGTCAACAGATCACGCTCAAAAAAATTCCTATTTCTTTTATAATTTAAACGCGGTGGGACCGCCGCAACATACGTGACATTCTCCTACCGGCTATCGTACACAGCGCTGCGTACGTCTTACGTACGCAAATTTTTTCCAATGGTAGCAGTTTTGTGAGCTACTAATGTCTAGCAGTGACAGCCATGATAATCGTTATATTTCTGGGAGATATAGCTTTTGGCAGCAGTCAAATGCAATACAAATAATATTGTAGCGATGAAAATCGCTGCTAATATACATAATTTTTTTGAAAAAAACAAATCATAATTTAGTTACGTTTACAAAAAAATTATTGAACTTGCTGAATCTAAAAATCACATAATACTAGTAACTCCAATGTACGGGAATAACCATTACAACAGTAACGCCAACCAAAACCATACTAATCAAACAATTTGTTGATATGAGTTACACATTTGCAAGTTGTGTGTCTCCTCAACTATTAGCTAATACTAGATTTATCCTTAAAATAAAGGAAAATAAAAGCTAAATGTAAACAATGAGAGAAAACTGTGGTCATGAGAAGTAAACGTGCTTAACTGCCTAAACGGCACATAATTACTTGATCTTCAATTCTTAACTTTAATTAATAAATATAAAGGAAGACAAAATATCATCTTCTCTCACATGTCACCAACCGCAATAGACATTCAGATTCCTGACAAAATAAAGTTCTTTATGCCCAAGCTTTTTAAAAAGAAAGGAATATAATAACAATTATTCTTAAATAACAGTCATCCATGACTATGCCAATAAGCACTAGTTCAGGCCCCATAATTATCATAAACACCCTCTCATTTACCTCTATATTTATATTTTCATTTTTTGGAGTTAAACTTTCCACACTGAGCATTGCACATAGCTAAAGAAAAAAATTATAACCATTCTTAAAACTAAATTTGATCGGCAATTATAATTTAATTACATTTATGTTACCAATCTGACTTTTACATCCACAAACGACCATGCTGCATCTTACCATTTTTATACAAAAAATAACTTTTCTGGCTTTCAAATTTTTACAAGGACTTTAGGAGATCAACTTCTTTGTTTTGGGATGTTTTGATGTTTTTTTGAATTATTTTGTATTTCTCTAGTTTTTTAATATTTTTTTTGGTTTTAAATGGAAAAGTACATTTTGAACCTTTTAAATTAATTTTTTATTTTTCCGACCACAATTAACCTACCAAACTTGATTTTTGTATTTTTCTTACTTTTATTTTATTTTATATAATTATTTAAATAAAATAATACCAAAAGTATGAAGAATATGGGGTTTTGATCATATAGGGATGCCCTCTGACCTTGGAAAAATTAGAGGTCCCTAATGTCATTAGGAACAAACCCGAAAAATTTTAATTAATTTGGATAATTATTTAATTAATTAGAATTAATTTTCCCTCTAGAGTTTTTAATTAATTAAAAATAAAATATTTAATAAATATTCCTTATTTTTGGTTCAATAAATTCTCCTCTATTCACTAAGCACAGATGTAATTTTCTTTTATTTTTATGATTTTTCTATACAAAGATATGATTTTTTGAAGTTTCTAAATTAATTCAAATTGAAATTACCCAAATTTCCTACTTATCCAAGTCGACGTTGCGTCATTCCTTGACAGCTCTGAACTCCTCTGCAACGCACTCCGATTCGCAGCACTTTTCTCTTCAGCTGCCATGCAACTCGCGGTTCGCATTCCTTCGCTCGTCCGACGCGATCCCAAACTTTCGTTCAATACACGCCTAACCATAAGATCTCACTCGGCACTCAACCAAATAATGCGTGGTTTGTTCCTATACCTTCATCTAAGTGAAATGAACACATCTATTCAGCTAGATACACATGAAATGTAATTATTCTTTATAAAGTTCCAAACTGAGGGCAAAATTAGGGATTTTGATTAATAACTTTGCTCAAAAGGTGAGGCCTTAATTGGGTTTGTTCTTGAGTATTATCTTGGTCCTGCAAACCTCCTCCGATTGTTGATTTGAGCTGTTGTTGGGCCTAAAAATGATTTCGATCAAGAGGTGGCTCGAGCTTGGTCTATGAATAGGTTAGGGCGCTTGAAAAGTGCTGATTTTTGTGGGGGGAAGTCTCCTTAAGCTTCGGTGAAGTTTAAGGATGGCTCAATTTGAGATTTTGATGGACTTTATGGCAAGTCCGTGAAATGCCCTATATTTTAAGCTTAAAATTCGGGTTGAGCAGTGGGGATGTGACCCAACCCAAAACTACATAGATTTTTAATTCCAAAAGATTGTCAAAAACTTGTCCCAAATTATATTCAGTGGCTAGTCTGAATAAATGAAATGATATAGAAAATATGTAATAAAACTTCATACTATGGGTACTACACAAGTATACATATCATTTCAAGTAATATATGAAAACCCAATTATCGATCCCACGAGGAAAGCATAAATTCTTAATATGGACCTGTAAGACTTCTATCTAAATTGCAGATAATATACTAGGAAAACAATATCGAAATGTTGGTAAAAGTTTAACACTAAATTTAAGCATAAAGAAGACAAAGATTTAAAGACTAACAAAGTTTAAAAGCTTAACAAAGTTTAAAAGAGAGTTTGAAATATTATGAAAAGATCTTTCCCATTGCAAAGAGATGTCAATCAGTAGAATTTGAATGATGAAGAAGATAAAATGATGTATTGTGCCAAATAAGAGCATTCATATTCTTTACCCCCTCTCGGTGCTATCAAAGAACATTGGTTAACCAAGAGTTTTTCACTAGCTTCTGTAGTAGTGCTGAGTAGATTCTGACCTCTCACTTCCAGATTACCCATCCGTGCCCTCTTTATAGGACCTACTAGGGACCCTGATGATCCAAACTCTAGACTAAATTGAGAAAAGAATCTAGTCTGTCACCATAGAAATGTCAATTCTACGCTCATCAAAACTTATTTCCTTATCCATTTGCACTCCCCTCAGATGATCACAACGGCTCTACCCAAGATGAAATGTGGTACTCAATAGTTGATGAAATCATAGCCCTCCTGGGTCATTATGTTTCTTGACGGATTTTAACGATATAATTGGCCAGTTTGTAAAGTCAATGAAGAACCGGTGAAAATATCATCTCCATGTTTTAAAAATAAAAAGATATTTTTAAATCATTCTCATCCCACAAGATTAATTCCCATATGCAAGGAGAAAGAAATGAAACCACTCATAATTCATGGAGATAAAACAAAAAACACATAATTTGTATTGAAAGCCAAGTCTTACAACAAAAAACTTAAACACAAATATAAAACACTTATCTTATGTCTTCTCCCCAAGAAAATTCTGAAGTTTCCTTGAAGCAAATCTCCAAACTCTTACACAAAAAAAATTCTATGACTCACACACACACACACACTCTTGAACCTTTAAAAAGCCTTCTCCAAGCCTTCCAAAAGTCCTCTCCAACACTCCAAAAAGACTCCTTTTTTTGTCCGGAGTTTGGCCCTATTAATAGATAACTGAAAATAACTAAGGGTCACTTCAACAATCTCTTCAAAATTTGGTCAAATTCAGTGGATATTCTAGAAAGTTGGTTACTGACGCTATAGCACCCAGTCTGCTCGACACCTGATGTTATGATGCCAAATGTGGCGCTTTGACGCTGTGAAAAATATTCCATTTTTTGCTCCATTTTGTTCTCATTTTTTCCAAATGTTCATTCCATGAACTTGAAACCAAAGACATACAAAATACTTTGCTTTATAGTGCAATATCATAAAAAATAAGCTTAAATTGAGCATAAAATGTACATTAAAAATAGGTTATTTTTATGTGGATCAATTCCCCCAAACTTAAACATTACTTGTCCTCAATTAACTCCTTTTACTATATAAAAAGTTATAACTTGTGGTAGTGAGTTCTACATAAAGATTTCTATAATTTTTGTCTTATAAATGCAATAATGAAACTTCAGAAAAATTTTCAATAACTCAGGTTAAAACTAAAAGTTAAGAATATCTAGTAGTCAAGTTTAAGAGTTCTGATTTCATATTCATTTTAAGAATAATTGCAATTTGTCATACTAAGGATGTTTAGAAAAATTACAAGAAAAAGAATTTCATGAGAACTCTACTAGTAAGGATGCTAATACTTCAAAAATATGTTTAAAAATGTAATTTAGTTCCTTTCCTTAAGATGATTCAAGTGAAGCTAATTTTTGATTAGGTATATCCTCAAGCTTCTCCTCACATATTTTTCCTTTTTGTGTTTTTCTTTTAATTTTGATTTTTCCTTCTTTTTCTTTCAAAATCATTTTCAATCATTTCTTTTCTTTTCATGTCATGTGAGGATTATTGTATCTGGATAGAGTTTAATGATTTTGAACTCTACCATCCTCCTCTTAAAGTTAAAAACTTCCCACATTTTCTTACTAANTATTTTGATTTTTCCTTCTTTTTCTTTCAAGATCATTTTCAATCATTTCTTTTCCTTTCATGTCATGTGAGGATTATTGTATCTAGATAGAGTTTAATGATTTTGAACTCTACCATCCTCCTCTTAAAGTTAAAAACTTCCCACATTTTCTTACTAATAAATGTGTATTAGCTTTGAAAATTTTTTTCATAGAGTCTCAATTCTTCTTTTTTTAAGTAAAAATCTAAAAACCTTAATATTTTTGAAAACACTATTTTCTTCACTTTAAATAGTAAAAGCATAATCTTATACTCTTATACTAAATATGTTAACTCCATAACTAACTTTTATCATTAAAAAAATTTACTTAAGTCTACTATGACATCTATAAAATCTAAATTATAGTTATCTAAAGCTAACTCAACATGCCAGAAATTACGTTAAAATAATTTTAAAAATATAGTTTATTGAAGACATAATGTTGAGTTTCAAAAAGTTTGTTTCCCTTCCCCCAAACTTAATTTTTTAATTAATTTAAAGCAGTACATTTCATAATAAGCATGAAGAAAGAGAAAACTTTAAAAGATCTAAGTAGGAAAACTGTATAGGTACAAGTAATAAAACAAGTACTGAGCAGTAGTAGATCTAAAATTAACATGTATAAAATTAAAAATAAAAGTTAATAATTACTCTTGCACACCACTAACGAAAGCTGAAGCAAAAAGTTAACAATAAAATAGTAGAACAAAATAAGTGCAATACAACAGTTCAATTCAAATGTAAACCACAATATTAAACAAAATACAATCAGAACACTCCAACCGAATTATAACACATAAATAACTACATAAAATCCAAATACAAAAACTAAAATAAAAGAAAAATAAAATCCTAATAATCTTCCTCATCATCTTCATCATCATCATCATAACCAAGATTTACATCCTCATCCAACTCTTCTCTCTAATATGGTGTGAACTAGGGCATTTAGGAAATTCCACTGAATGATTGCCCCTGATGTATCTCTCCATAGCCTCATGATAATCAATATAAAATCCTACTCTCATATGCATATGCTCATCATTATGATTCATGTGTGCTTCTAAACCCTTCAACTGATTTTGTAATGTCAAAATATCTCCTTGTATAAATAATTGCTCCATCACAATATGTAGTGAAAAAGCATGAGAAGTGGAAGTTCTGGAAGTTGATGTTGAAGGAATATTAAAACCTTTACTTCTGGATCCAGAACCAATATGTTTTCCATAAATTTCCAAGTTTGTTTTTTCCAATATGCTTATGGGGTGGTAAAGTTTCCTCCCATGTCTCATACTTAACTCTAGATAGAATGGACATGGTGGAAATAAGAGAAGGGAATCTCATACCTCCAGTAGTTCCTCCTAAATAAGAAATAATCATATTCTTGTATATAATAGAGCCAATGTCAATAGATTTCTTCATCTAAATGCACTAATTCAAAGTGGCTCTTTCTCGGGTTACCTCACTTAAATGGTTAGTTGGAAGCAATATAATGGAAATAAAATAATGTCAAGCTTGAGAATGCTTTGATAAGTGTGACTTTACAATTATTGAATATTTATTACATCAATCTTTATCAAATCTATAACTGTTATTAAGTTTTGATACAGTTGCTGAGGAATTAAATCCTTTAGCAGCAGCATTAATTACTTATATTTTTAAGCATATATAAAGTTGTTTTCAACAGTTTTCCTAAAAGTTGATAATTTAGTTCTAATAGCACCTTAAATATCTGAAATTAGTGTAGTAGTTTTTTGTTATTGTTGTGAATTTCCTATTTTAAATTTTCATTTTGAATTTAAAACTTCATCGTGGGATCAATATTTGGGGCTTAAACAAAAAGTCCTGTATTACTTGACAACGATATGTATACTTACAGAGAATTCAAATATAAATTGCTTAAATTTCTTATTTATAAAATAGCAAACTAAGTTCTTGGTATTGCTGCAAAGCGGAGTCAACTTTATTAATTTTACACAACTAAAATTTTGGGGATCAAGTTTTACACGCCGTTGCCAGAAAAGGTAACAGTAAATTAAATAGATTTGATAAATTAGGAAATTTAGCGATAAAATAAAATAAAAAAAATCAAATAAAAAGTCATAAAAAATCATTAAAAATTTTTCTTAAAGTAGAGTACTTTTTAAGAAATTTTTATTTTGCTTATTATATTTGTTTATGCGTAGTATTGGATCTGAAGATTTAGTAGCTTACGATTCAGAATTAGAACGCACTATAAGAATTGTTCGAAAACAAAAAAAAAAAGAAATTAGAAATTTGAACGAAATGATGAATAACATAGATAATCAAATAAATGAAAATCGACAAAGACCTTTAAAAGATTATGCTAATCCGACAGCAGATGAACTTCACTTGACTATCCAAAATCCTGATATTGCTGCTAATTCATTTGAGCTTAAACCTGCTATTATTGAAATGATATAAAATAATCAGTATGGAGGAACACCCACTAAAGTTCATAACTTACTTCTTGCTAGTTTTCTTGAAACATGTGCTACTTTTAAATATTATGGAGTGTCCAATGATGTTTTAAGGTCTAGAATTTTTCCTTTTGCATTAAGGGACAAAGCTAAAGCTTGGTTAAATTCATTTTCCAACATTAAAAAATGCTAAGCTAAGAAACAATATTACATCTTTTTGTCAGTTTGAAGGCGAATCACTATATGAAGCCTGAGAAAGATTTAAAGATCTATTTAAGAGATGTCCACACCATGCTTTACCAAATTGGGTAATAATTCAAACATTTTACANCAAATTTTTTTCATAATCTTAATTCTTCTTTTTTTAAGTAAAAATGTAAGAACCTTAATATTTTTGAAAACACTATTTTCTTCACTTTAAATAGTAAAAGCATAATCTTATACTCTTATACTAAATATGTTAACTCCATAACTAACTTTTATCATTAAAAAATTTTACTCAAGTCTACTATGATATCTATAAAATCTAAAATATAGTTATCTAAAGCTAACTCAACATGCCAGAAGTTATGTTAAAATAATTTTAAAAATATAGTTTATTGAAGACATAATGTTGAGTTTCAAAAAGTTTGTCTCCCTTCCCCCAAACTTAAATTTTTAAATAATTTAAAGCAGTACATTTCATAATAAGCATGAAGAAAGAGAAAAATTTAAAAGATCTAAGTAGGACAACTGTACATGTACAAGTAATAAAACAGGTACTGAGCAGTAGTAAATCTAAAATTAACATGTATAACATTAAAAATAAAAGTTAAAGATTACTCTAGCACACTAGTAATGAAAGCTAAAGCAAAAAGTTAACAATAAAATAGTAGAACAAAAGAAGTGCAACACAACAGTTCAATTCAAATGTACACCCCAGTATTAAAAAAAATACAATCAGAACACTCCAACCAAATTATAACACATAACTAACTACATAAAATCCAAATACAAAAACTAAAATAAAAGAAAAATAACATCCTAATAATCTTCCTCATCATTTTCGTCATCATTATCATCACCAAGATCTACATCCTCTTCCAACTCTTCTCTCTAATATGGTGTAAACTAGGGCATTTAGAAAATTCCACTGAATGATTGCCCCTGATATATCTCTCCATATCCTCCTGATAATCAATATAAAATTCTACTCTTATATGCATATACTCATCATTATGATTCATGTGTGCTTCTAAACCCTTCACCTGATTTTGTAATGTCAAAATATCTCCTTGTATAAATAATTGCTCCATTACAATATGTAGTGAAAAAGCATGAGAAGTGGAAGTTCTGGAGGTTGATGTTGAAGGAATATTAAGACCTTTACTTCTAGATCCAGAACTAGTATGTTTTCCATAAATTTCCAAGTTTTTTTTTCTAATATGCTTATGGGGTGGTAAAGTTTCCTCCCATGTCTCATACTTAACTCTAGATAGAATGCACATGGTGGAAATAAGAGAAGGGAATCTCATACCTTCAGTAGTTCCTACTAAAGAAGAAATAATCATATTCTTGTATATAATAGAGCCAATGTCAATAGATTTCTTCATCTGAATGCACTAATTCAAAGTGGATCTTTCTCAGGTTACCTCACTTAAATGGTTAGTTGGAAGCAATATAATATAAATAAACTAATTTCATGCTTGAGAATGAACGTTAAGCTTTGAAAATGAAAAGTTTACCCAACGACCATCCAATCACCATTTCCGTTAGTCAAAAACCCCAACATCTCTCAAATTCAATATCAGATTGATTGAACTTAGAATAAAAGTAGGTAGAAACACTATGTAGTTTATGAACATGATTTATTATAATATGATTGATATCCACATATTGCCCACAAAAAAAACTACATCTAATTCATCATAAAGGTTTGCATAAAACTCACAAACCACAACAATCACAGCAACGACATTGAAATAATAAAAATTCTTCTGCTGTCATTCAACAATAAGATATTCAATAGTTCCCCTAAGATGAAGAAAACTTTGCTCTGCAACCAATTTTTTGGAATGCAAATCTCCATATCTATCCTGAGCTTTAGAACTAGAGAATCTCTTATTATCAAAACTAGGCTGTCCTCTACCTCTCTTCATTTTAGGAGCCATGTGTAATCTAAAAATATTCAATATAATTTCCAATGAGTTCTAAATATAACTTTATAACGCTCCAACAAACTCATTATAAACCAAATAAGCAATCGTTCATGGATTTCTCGCTATTTTCATCAAAATTTCAAAATTTTGGCCTACCCACAATGTGAAAGAAATCCATGGAAAAATTAAAAATATGTTATACTAAAATGTAGATCTTACCAAGAGAAGATAAAATATAGAGTATGAAGCTTCAAATCCAAGCCAATCAAGAACAAATCCAAACCCTACGAGAGTAAGTTTCAAAATAGAGGAGGAAGGAGAGGGACCAAGGTGAAAAAATGGTGAAAACTTATCGGTTTGGCGTTACAATGAGTTTTGGGTCGATCCGACACTATAGCACTGAGGTATGGCACTATGACACTAAAATGAGTTTTGGATCGGTTCGACACTATAAGGGTTTGTTTTTGCTGGGTTAGGAGAACTCAAAATAAGATAAGCCCTATCCTACACTTATAATACATGGAAAAAATTTATAGTAAAAGAAGACCCAAAAATCCTTAAGCATTCCATCAACTAAACAATTTGATCCATTACAAGAAAATATTTTGATCAGTTAGGTGGTATATTATTCTTCAAATGATTTATTCAATCATTTTGATAGAAATTCTTTGAGTATGATGAACAATAAAAAAAATTAAAACTAATGGTTTTAATTATAGTTGTAAATAATAATGTGTTGTTGATAGGTACAAAGCCTAGTTCAAAACACTTTCATATTTTAGAATGTCTAACTAAGGCTAGATCTTACATGAAAAATGAAAAAATCTTGAGTTTAGAAATTTTAATTTTTGCTTCATCAGATACTCTAAGATATCAAGGGTCTATAAATTTTATGATCTCATTATTACGTCAATTTTGAAATGGGAAATGCAGTTTTTTTTTAAGATATTGAGTTTAATGGGAAAAGTAATGTCAGTCTCTCTTATTGTTTGGAAAATAATTTTAGTGATTTAATATAGATATATATTTGATTTTGAAGATAGTATTTTAATTTTGAAAAATATGAGACTAACAAGATCTCATACATTTGATAGTATAAGTGATTAGGTATGACGCTACAAGCAATACATCGTCCCGAGAGATAAGCATACTACTTGATAGTGGTCTCGATCAAATAAAATAAAGAAACTTATGACATCCGTTTGGTCTGAGAACCTTGTGTACAATTGACAAGTTCACCAACCTAATATAAGAAAATTAGATAAGGTGTATTTTACATGGGTTCTTAGAGTTTTCTATAAGGTCCAACCCCTATAGTTAATTACATCATAAATGACCAAAATCACTTAAGAAAACTCTTGATAAAGATTAGGGGTTTTGTCCTCAAAATATTCAAAGTTTAGGTTTTCAACGTAGTTTGTATGGAGTAACAGTGGAAAAGGATCAAGTAAGAACAATTATTTTATAAATTAAATGAGTGAAGACTGGGGAACATCACAGGATAGAGGCGGACCTCAGTGAATTCCCAACCTATCCTACTGTTGGGCTTTATATTTTTGAAGTAAAATCATTATGTTCAATCCTGCCAATTATGAATTATAGCACTTACATTTGAATAACATCTGATTATATAAATATACTGGAAGATGAGAGGATTTACATCATATTTAAGGATGACTTTGGAATCCTAAGGTGAGTTAGCTCTTATATTTCACAATGTATGAAAGCCTAAAGATAGAGTGAGGGTTTATGTCGCATTAGTAAGAATACCTCAAAATCTTATGGCTTATTGTTAAACTAAGTAATAGTTTAGCTAATGTAGACTTGTTTTGTTGTTGTAAACTTGTTTTACTGTTGTAGATCGTCGCCCTTCGCTTGTTGCTCTCTTCAAACTCCTCATCGAGGTAACAGCTTTAAGGGTTATATGTGCTATGAATAATGATCGATTATGCTTTATTTTTTGGTTTTAATTGTCATTGTTGTTCAAATTTTTGGGGGGAATTTTAATTTAAGTTAAGTAGCGCCAGTCAATGTCCCATGGTTCCTTCATCTCAACACCACTATTTTTTGATAATTTACATAATTTATGCAAGCGGTTAAACTTATTTAGACCGAAAAATTCTCGTTAGCTAGTATAGGTTATCTTATCTGAGAGATCCTCATAAAATTAAAAGAAGTATGTTAAGTGTGTTCAAAAGGTTTAAATATGTATTATTTTTTTTGAAAGTCTATTTTTGTTGTTTTGTTTTCAAGTAAAATGAAGAATGCATGAGTAAGAAAATGTTGTCAGATAAAGTAGCAAAAGTGTTGTAAATAAATTATGGGGTGCATACCTGGCGCTCCTGCTACAACTATATGGGTTAATAATGTAAACTTGGTATAATAAAGTGTAGAAATTTTTAAATAAATTATAAAAAGAATCTGGCACAAAAAAACACAAAACAAGTCATCAAAGAAAAACACGAGTGAGTAAAATAAAGCCCGATGTCACATATGAAAGGCCGACACAAAGTCTAAGACATTAGTAGAGGTGGGGGCTCAGAGCTAGGCTGTGTGCTTTTCTATCCAAAACTAATAAAAGCCACCAACTTGACAATCTAAGGACAGGGAACTCCTAACCTTGATCCAAGTGATTAATTCATGTACATTTATAAGATTTCATCAAAAATTATTTTAGCTTTTCAAGCAAATAAGTTTACTTAACATTCAAAAGTAGTCAAGTCATGAAAAGGATTTTTGTTAGGCTCATCATGTTATATATGCATTGTAAAATACTATAGTCCACGAGTTAATCACTCTAATCAGGCTGGGAGTACCAATAACCTAAGAGAGCTAGGGGCAACTCCTTTCAGGGGCTGATGAATAGTATCATCTATCATATCTCCTTTTCTGAAGGATCCTTGGAGTAGAAGATACTTTTCCAAATAGCACTTCGTACCCCTTGTTTAGCACAAAAAAAAAATGTCATTACCGCCTTTGCCACCATGAACTTTGGTTTATACTAGCTTGATGATCCGTTTGTGGTAAAAACAAATATCTCCAGTTGCTCAAAATAATTTAAAGACTTACTCAAGACTTAAACCTTTGAGCATTGGGTTTAAATGTAGGATAAGTAGAGTAGAGTATTTTATTAGAAGTTAGTGAATTAACTGGTCAAAAAGCATATCTTGGTAGATCCTTATAAGATTTTGCGGATGATTTTCTTCAAAAAATTATTATAGGTCCAGTTGTCCTTTAAAATGTTCAAACTCTCAATGCACCAAAAATATATACTCTTTTAGACCTATATTTTATACTCATTTTTGGTGATATTGCGCCTTAAAGGAAGGTATTTTTCATGTTTTATTGCAGGTTGATGATTTTTAGCACTTAAAGCAAAAATGAAGAAAAAAAAGATGGAATTTGGAGTCAAATTGGTGTTTTGGAAGAAAACCTCAGCGCCGACTGCGCCAACAAGGACGCCGACAGCGCCAGCATGAAGGAGGAGTCCAAAACAGCGGGGGCGCCTATGACGCCATTTGACAGTGAGCACCAAAATTAATTCGGACCACGGACGTCGATGACACCAACGACGCCAAATTTCTAGAAGATTCGATAAAAATGGATGCTTTTTGAAGAATTATTGGATACACCTCCTGGAAAACTGACATTATGCTTTATTTAGAGCTAAAATTGATCAGTACAAAAGAGGGGACAAGTGTGTTATTGAGTTTTCTTGAGTGTCCCATTGTGTCTGTTGTTGAGGTGGTGAGTCTTAGTGTGATTTCTCTTAAGAGTTGTTAGAGAGGGAGATAAGTGAGAGATTTCTTCTTCCCTGCTTTTTTAAAGAAAATATCAAGAGACTTGTAAAGAGAGAAAGTGACCAAGAGAGACTACAAGGGATTTGCTTTGAGAAAGAGTTAAAGATAAGTTGTGTTTGTTTATTGTTGTTGTATAAATTTTCTTTTATTTATGAAATTCATATTTTGTTGTATCTTCCTCGTGAGGTCTTAGTATTTTTCTCTGTCTTTCTCCCTACTCTAAGATATAGTGAAATGAAGAGATAATTTGGATGGGCTAATTTTAAAATATAAAATAAGTTGTGCTATTTTTTTCACTTCGTTCTTAATTTACTTTTTGATTTGGCCAATTGAAATGTTAACATATGTTGTGAAACATACTATCCAGGAAATGGAGTATGAGTTTTACAAAAAAGTGAGAATCACATTTGATTCTATGAAGGAGTGTTTCGTTCATGGAATTGGATGCAAATAAATAGGGAAATATATATTATTGGGCGAAGAATTGGAGATTCTAGGTTGACAGACTAAAAGCTCCAATTTGGTCTTAGTGTTTAAGAACTAATGCGAGCGTTAGCCTTTAGGGGAAGGGAAGTGGGAACTCTAGAGTGAGAGCCAGTATCCTCCCAGCCTAACCACGGATTTAGAGACTAAACCTAAGATTAGATAATGATTCTCTATAACACTTAACTAAGGGTAGAGAATTGAAATTGCTTCTATTTGGCACAGTATAAATTCAAACCATTAATATCTTTCATTTAACCAAAAACTCATTATAGTGGGACTGATGCTTTCTCATATTAGATAACTTCATCACAGAAAAATAGTTAGGAAGTTATTGCTTAACTTTACTTTACAGTTGATCAAATGAAAATATGTTGAGATTTTCATACCTATTTTATACTATTTTTTATGATATTGCACTTTAAAGAAAGANCCGCAGACGGCGCCATCGAGGTCGCCGACGGCGGGATCGACAGTTAGGTGACATGTACATTGGATAAGGCCGGATTTTGAAGGGGTGCGTAAGCAACTCTTGAAAAAACTCGTCCATATCTTTAAAGAGAACATTTTTGGCCAAAAATAAAGAGGAGAAGGAAAAAGAGAAGAGAAGAGGAGCAGACTTTTGGAGACCTGGAGGTTAGATAGGTTCCATTTGAGCTTGCTAGAGCGNACCGACAGCGAGCCCAACGACGCCGACAATGAGATTTTACCGAGACTCCAGAATTAATTCACTTAGAAGGCCCACCGAAGGTGCCCTCGAGGACGCCGACAGTGAGATCGGTGGTTATGTCCAACCAGGCTTTGGATGAGGATGAATTTTAGAGGGGTGCTTTGGCAACTCTTGGGAAAGCTTATCCACAACTTTAGCAGAAGATTTTGGCTGAAAATTGAAGAGAGCTTGGAGGTCCTAGAGGTTAGAAAGGTTCCATTAGTGTGTAGAGAGTTTACTAGAGTGCCTAAATTATGAGGAATTCTTCGAGAGATTGTAAGAGTGGAGGGAAAGTGAGAGATTTCTTCCTCTTTGCCGCNAGAGCGAAAAGGACCAAAATATGAAGATTTGAACTAGGGTGCCGACGGCGAGCCCAACGATGCCAACGTCGGGTTTTTCCCTAGAGTTCAAAATCAAATATTCCATAAGGCCGCCGACGGTGCCCTCAAGGCCGCCGATGGCGAGATTGATGGTTATCTCAAGAGGTTTAATGAATGTGGGCAATTTTTGAGGAGATGCTTAGGCAGCTCTTGGGAAAACTCTTCTACAACTTTAAGAGAAAATTTTGGCCGAAAATTAAGTGGAGGGGAGGGGGAGGAAGTAGAGAGTGTGTAGAGTGTAGAGAGTTTAATTTAGGGTTAGATTGTGAGGAATTCTTCAAGAGATTGTAGGAGTGGAGGGGAAGTGAGAGATCTCTTCCTCCTTGCCGCTTCGAAGAAGAAATCTGTGCACTGTAAAGAAAGGAAGAGATTCAGAGGAACTTCGAGGAGTTTTCTTGGGGAGAAATTAGAGATAAGTGATATTTAGTTATTGTAGTTTGTATGACTTTACTTTTATATATAAATTCCGAGTTTTGTCGTATCTTCCCCACGAGTTCTGAGTAGTTTCCTCTGTCTTTCTCCTTATCTTGAGATTTTGTGAAATGCAGATTTGAATTAGTTGAGCCTTGAGAATGTTAAAGAAGTTGTGATGATCTTTTCACTTTGATCTTAATTTACTTTCAATCGGTCATTTGATTTGTTAAAATATGTTGAGTTTTACAACTAAAGTGAAGATTACATCCAAAATTCAGGGATAAATTTGTTAAAATATGTTGAGTTTTACAACTAAAGTGAAGATTACATCCAAGATTCAGGGAGTAATTTGTTAAAATATGTTGAGTTTTACAACTAAAGTGAAGATTACATCCAAGATTTAGGGAGGTTAAGCCCTTGGAAGTTGGGTGCAAATAAATAGGGAAATAATATTATCGGGCATAGATTTGGAAACCTTGGAAGTTGGGTGCAAATAAATAGGAAAATAATATTATCGGGCGTAGAATTGGAGATTACCTTGAAAGTTGGGTGCAAATAAATAGGGAAATAAAATTATCAGGCGTAGCATTAGAGATTTTAGAGTGACAGACTAAAATCCTCAATTCGGTCAAATCATTTGGGTGCTGAAGTGTAGATGTTAGCCCTCAGGCGAGGGGAATGACGGAGCTCCGAAGTGAGAGTCGGTATCCTCCCAGCCTAGCCGCAAATTCAGAAAACAAGCATAGAATTAGTTAATGTTCTTTATGCCTGGACCAAAGGGTAAAGAATAGGCATGCTCCTATTTGGCACAATCCAATTNACTTTTTCTTTTTCAGGCAAGGATTACTATATCTGGACAGGCCTTTAATGATTTTGAATTTCACTTCTCCTTTCATAAAGCAAAATCTTGATATAAATCTTTTACTTATAAATATAACAATAGTTTTGAAAATTATTTTAATAAAAGAAATTTAAGTATTGAAAGTAAAAGTCTTATATTATCTAAATTTTCCAAAAATACAATTTTTCTTACTAAAGATAGTTACTTATATTAATCATTTTCTCATCTAAAAGCTTTTTAGCTTAATGTTTTTCTTCATTACTAAAAAGTTTAACTAAATTTTCTTACTCATTTCTAAAATCAAATTTTACTTCCCTAATATAACTTCATAAATAGTCAATTTTTTTTCTTTTCAAATCAAATTCACTTGTAACACATTTGAGAACAAATAAAATTCCAGTTTATAAAATATTTTTCATCCCCCCAAACTTAAATTTTTAACATATTAAAAAGTTTAGCATTAGATATATATAAGCAGGAATGAAAATGTAAAAATAACATGCTGACAAGAATTTCAAACCCTAATGATACAAGTATAAAACTAAAAATAAGAGTAAAATTAATTTTTAATCAAATTTTCTATATCTTCGTTTTACTTTAACATGTAGAGATTCAAATAGACTTCTAAACAGTGGGTATAAACATAAAAGAAAACTAACACACTAACTTGATTTCATAATCTCAGCATAAGAACAAGCAAATTAACATGATAAAAGAAAAACACAGGGTAACATTTTCAGAAATTTAAATTTAAGATCTAAGTCAGATATTTTTAAACTTTTCAAAAGACATAGAACCAAGTTCAATCCCAATCTAAATAAAACAGTATTAAACACACATTAACAGTTACTACCCTAGAATGTTAAAACAGGCCACTAACAAAACACAACATCACAATAACAATAAAATATAAAAGTTCAAAACACAAAATAGTCCAAAACATCACACAAATGCAACTATAGCAAGCTCAGACCACATAGTTCATATCATATTACAATCTTAAAATAAATCTCTCAGCTCAAATCTTCATCCTCAGAGTTACCGCTATACCATTTTTTTGCAAGCACATAATCAGAGGATATGGAGGAAATTGCACTCCTGGGTCTCCTCTAATCAAGCTCTCCAAAGATGAGTGGAATTTCTCATCATAATCACTCTTCCTTCTACTATAACTATTAGTATGATCTGCAAAATGCTCTAAATTTTTTTACCTTATCAGCGATAAAATTGATCCATCATCTTCTACAATAACTCATATCAGGTATGAGTAGACTCACCTCGAGATGTGGAAGCACGTGAAATAGATGATCTAGATGAAGAAGCGACATAGGTAGATTTAGTAGACGTTTTCATTACATAGCTCCCGAAAAATCCTCCCCTCTCGCCAAAAATTGAATGCTCGTAATAAGTATTCACATTCACCTTCGTGATGGGCTTTAGAGGTAACAGAACTTCCTCCCAACTATCATATTTAACCCCAACCTGCTCGCACAAAAAAAAGGTCAAAGAAGCAAATCCCATACCTGCAGTTGTAACAACTGTAATAGAATTGATGATAGTCTGACAGATCAAAGCTCCAATGTTGATGAGCTTTCCCTCTTGAATAAAACAGTTCAACATCACTCTTTCTCTGGTCACTTCACTGAGATGATTGGTCGGAAGCAGACAAGCATAAATGAAATAGTGTCAGCCCTTCGAAGGGCACATAACTTTAAAGTTGGGAAATTTACTCTCCTTTCATTGGTAATCTTCCAAATTCCTCTCCCAATAGTCAATTATAAAATAATCTTGTCTAACACTCCTTCAATAGGACTATAGTTTGCATAAAAACATAAAGTATCCGGTGGTAAATGGTAAAACAAGTTGATTAACTTTGGAAAAAAAGGTACCAACTTTCCTCAAACCATAACTCGGTTGTCTTCAGCTTGAGGGAGATTTGCATAGAACTCCTTCACAACAAAAATCACTAGAACAACAAAGAAACAACAAAACTGTTCCCAATGTCTATGAACAATTAAATCTTCCACTTCTCCACCCGGATTTCTAAAACATCGCTCCTGCATCAAATTTTGTGACTATAGAGCGTCACTGTATCAATCTTGAGCCTTTGAACTAACAAATTTACTCGAATTAAATGGGTTTTTTCCTTTACTCCTCTTCATTCTTGATGTCATTCTACAAAGTTTATAAATTCCAAAATAACTTCAAACATCAAGTTTAAATCACTAAAATAAACTCCTAAAGCACAAACTAAACTTCCCAAGTAATTTCCACAGATTTTTCCTCATTTTTCACCATGAATAGTGAATTTTCAAATTTCTCCAATTGTGCTCAAAATACATGGTGAAAATCAAAAATTTTTGAATAGAAGTAAAGCTCTTACCTCAAGGAATCCAAATCTAGCAAGTTTTTCTTGATTCCACCAAGAAATCTCCACTTAATGGTGTGCCCTAGCCCTTAAAAATCATAATTTTGAGAGGTAGAAGATGACAGGAGGGGTTAAGAATGGTTTTTTTTGGAACAAAATTTCACTTTTAACTGTTCGCGAACGTGTTTTCGGGAACCGATGCTTAAGCGCAGGTAAATGGCGCTTAGGTGCCTACCTCTCGGATTAGCTCGCGCTTAGGCGCCAGTGCATTATTTTCAAAATCATCAAATTTAAGTAAAATGCACTATTTGCCTAAGTAAACCACCCCTAAATGGTTTCATAGAACTTCATTGACAATTTCCAACTTCTTATAACTCCTCTCTCTCTCAAAATTCTCCTTAATAACTATTTCAATTCGAGGCTAAAACAACACAAAATTTTCACAAAAACAAGCTTATATTAATTCACAAACAAGTACAAATACTATTGACACTTAGTTCTCACTCCAAATAGTCTTAGATGAGAAAATTTTCCTAAATACGTTTTAACACACATTCACAATTAAACACATAAGAACATAAACACTAACACACGTCTTAAACACTAAAAACACTTAAAGACAATAAGTTTAATCATAGAAAAACAAACATAGGACTTAATTCCATTCTTCAGTAGAAGGAACAAATTCAGGTCTTTCATTAGTCTCTCCTGGGGCAACTGGAATATAAAGTTGATAAAACAGACGGTGGTGACGTGCTCTGATCCAATCTTCTTCAATCCACTTTTGCTTAAGAATCATCTCCTTATCTGCTTCCTCTATTTAACTAGTGTGGCTAAATTGCATTTTCAATTGCCATCCAATATGCTCAAGATGTGCATGAATCTCTTATACTTTAGTCTCCAGTATAGACATGGTATTTTCAATTTTGTTGATTTTCTCTGATATCCCTTCAATACTAACGACTAAGAAATCGTTTTTTCTCTGATATCCCGTCAATACTAACGGCTAAGAAACCATTATACATCTCTTGTGCACTTTGACTAATGAATTTCTTCCCCATGGTCTCTTCTTTCTTCTTCAAATCCATCTCCCCTGAAGACATCATCTTAAAATCTCTCTCTCTTTTAGAATTTAGGGCTAGAAATGATTTGGGGTGAAATTTCTTCGCCAAACCATTCTATTTATAGGCCTAAATCCTTCCAATAACTCCTAGACACATTTAGAAACTGCCAAGACAAATCTTTGAAAACTTCTATGCAGTATTTCCTTCTAGAATATTAATTTTGCACATGTTTTTAAACGGTTGTGCTTAAGCATCGGATTTGGCTCTTAAGTGTCAGTGCACATTTTTGCACAAGTTAACTTAACGTCCAAATTCTCATTTTAAATGTCCAAATCGCTAATTTAAGCCTTAAAATCAATACAAACACATAATAGTCTAAAAAATACTACCCAAATTTTCTTAATCACACATAAAACAATAATAAAAATAAAAACACACTGAGACTTATGGGTTACCTCCCAAAAAGCGCTTGGTTTTATGTCTTCAGCCCGACGTAGCCAGTGCTTAATCTAGTTGACCCAACATCAGTCCATCATTAAATGTTTGCTGATCTCCTATACAATAAGGTTTCAGTCTATGTCCATTCACTTTAAAGATTTTCTCAGATTAAGGATCTTTAATATCCACAGCTCCATAGGGATAAGCTTTAATCACAATAAATGGTCCCATCCACTTGTCTTTAAGCTTGCCTAGAAATAATCTTAACCTTGAATTACGTAGCAAAACTTATTGCCCTAGTTAAAATTTTTTAGTAAGAATCTTTCGATCATGCCACATCATCATCTTTTCTTTATAAATTTTGGCACTTTCATAAGACTTATTCCTTATCTCTTCAAGCTCATTTAATTATAATAATCTTTTCTCACCAGCATCGTTCAAATTATTGTTGAACTTTTTAATTTCCTAATATGCTTTATGCTCAAGTTCAACTGGTACGTGACAAGCTTTCCCAAATATTAACCTATATGAGGCATTCTTATAAGACTTCTATATGCAGTCCTATAAGCCCACAAAGCATAGTCAAGTTTGACTGACCAATCCATTTTTGTTGGATTCACATATTTTTTTAAAATTCTTTTAATTTCTTGATTGGATAATTCAGCCAAACCATTTGTCTGAGGATGATAAGCAGTAGCAATCCTATGATTTATATGATATTTCATTAATAACTTTTCCATTATGACATTTTTGAAATAACTTCCCCAA
This sequence comes from Phalaenopsis hybrid cultivar, assembly GCA_002079205.1. Classification (NCBI taxonomy): domain Eukaryota; kingdom Viridiplantae; phylum Streptophyta; class Magnoliopsida; order Asparagales; family Orchidaceae; genus Phalaenopsis; species Phalaenopsis hybrid cultivar. Next base: position 53,119 of record JXCR01078118.1, read on the forward strand.
TCAGTAATGATAACTCTTGACATCGCAAATCTACAAAATATATTCATTTTTAAAAATTTTGCAACAATTTGAGCATCACATCTATGTAAAGCAACAACTTCTATCCATTTGGATACATAGTCCACTGCTAACAGAATATATAAATTTACGAAAGATAGTATAAATGGTCCCATGAAATCTAATCCCCAAACATCAAATATTTCAACTTCTCGAAAGATGGTGAATTCTAATCCCCAAATATCAAATATTTTAACTTCTAGAATATAATTGAGGGGCATCTCATTTCTTCTATAAATTTTGCCTACTCTTTGACATTTATCATAAGTTTTGATATAAGCATTAACATATCTAAAAATTTTAGTCCAATAAAATCCAGATTGTAAATTTTGTATGTTGTTTTAACAACACCAAAATGTCCCCCAAAATCAGAATTATGACATTTTTGGATAATCTCATAAGTTTCTTTTAATGGTATACATCTTCAAATAATTAGATCCTTTCCTTGTTTATATAAAAATGGGTCATCCCAAAAATAAGTCTTAGCTTCAGAAATAAATTTCCTCTTATGTTGGTATGTTATTCCATAGTGTATAATATCACTAACAATAAAGTTCACAATGCCGGCATACTACGAAACACGCCACTCATTAATAGTGAACAATTTTTCATCTGGAAAATGTTCATTAATTTTATTTTCAAAACAAATTGGTTTTTCTAATTAAAGCCTGGACAAATGACCGATAATGTGATTTTCAATCCTCTTCTGATATACTATTGTAAAATCAAATTCTTGTAAAAGAAGACTCTATCTTATAAGTCTAGGTTTAGCATCCTTCTTTTTCATTAATTATCTAATAATAGAATGATCTGTATGCACTATACAATGAGTTACTATTAAATATGATCTAAATTTATCAAAAGCATATACTCTTGCTAATAACTCTTTTTTTCAATTGTTGTATAATTAATTTAAGTTTCATTAAGAGTTTTACAAGCATAGTAAATAACTTTGATATCTTTGTCCTAATAGCATAATCACTAACATCACACATCAATTCAAAAGATTTGTTCCAATTTGGTAAAACTATAATTGGTGCAGTGATTAATTTTTCTCTTAATAATTTAAAAGCTCTTAGGCATTCCTTATCAAAATTAAAAATTACATCTTTCTCTTTAAAATGGCATAAAGGCTTAACAATCTTTGAAAAGTTTTTAATATATTGTCTATAGAATCTAGCATGTCCTAAAAAACTCCTAATTTCTCTTACATTTGTTGGATAAGGTAAATTACCGATCACTTGAATTTTAGCAAGATCCACCCCCATGCCATTTTCTGATATTTGATGACCTAATACAATTCCTCCTGCTACCATAAATTGGCATTTTTCCAAATTAACTTATATTTGATGACCTAATACAATTCCTCCTGCTACCATAAATTGACATTTTTCTCAATTAAGGACTAAATTTGTTTCTGATACAATTCCTCCTGCTACCATAAATTGGCATTTTTCCCAGTTAAGGACTAAATTTGTTTCTTGCAGTGCTTAAGAACTTTAGATAAATGTTCTAGACATGAGTCAAATGAAGTTCCAAACACTGAAAAAAGTTCATCCATGAATACTTCAATCCCTTTTTCAATTAAATCACAAAAAATTTCATTCATACAATTTACAAAAAATTGCCATCATACATCTTTTAAATGTAGCAGGGGCATTACATAAACCAAAGGACAGATGTTCCAAACACTGAAAAGTCATCCATAAAGACTTCAATCCCTTTTTCAATTAAATCACAAAAAATTTCATTCATACAATTCATCCATAAATACTTCCTTTTTCAATTAAATCACAAAAAAATTGCCATCATACATCTTTAAAATGTAGCATGGGCGTTACATAAACCAAAGGACATTCTTCTAAAAGCAAAAGTACCATAAAGAATGGTAAACATTGTTTTCTCTTGATCCTCACGAGATAATTGAATTTTGTGATAACCAGTATATCCATCTAGGAAACAAAAGTATTTATGTCCAGCTAGTCTATCCAACATTTGATCTAGAAAGGGTAATGGAAAATGATCTTTCCTAGTGACAAGATTTAATTTTATATAATCAATGCATATTCGCCACCCTATAACTTATTTTGTAGGTATTAACTCCTTATGTTCATTTACAATTACTTCTCCTTTTTTAGGAACACAATGAATTGGACTAACCCATGTACTATTTGAAATAGGGTAGATAATTCTAGTATCTAACCATTTTAAAATTTCTTTCTTAATAACTTTTTTCATAACAGGATTAAATCTCCTTTGTAGATTAGCCCTGGGTTTGTAGTTCTCTTCCATATGAATTTTATGCATACAAATTGAAGGATGAATTCCTTTAATATCAGCAATTGTCCATCCAAAGGCTTTCTTAAAATTTTTCAGAATTTTCATATTCTTCTTCCATAGTTAATTTTGAGGAAATTATAACTGGTAAAGTAGAGGAATCTCCTAAAAAGACATATTTTTCATTGTTAATTTTGAGGAAATTATAACTGATAAAGTAGATGAATCTAGTTCTGGAGGTTTTTTAATAGATGGAAAAAATGATTTATCTTTGTCTATCTTGTCCAAAACTTCAAAACTCAACATAATTTGAATCTTCCTTAAAAAGATCTTCACATTGATCAAATTCCTCTTCTTTCTTGTGTTCCAAATCCTTTTCTTCAAAATTTCCTTCATAAGTAGTCTTGAAATGACATTCACTTAGATATCTTATAGCATCCATTCTAAAACATTCATCATCTTTACCTTTTGCAGGGTATTTCATTGATCTTTAAATATTAAAAGTAACAGTTTGATCATTGATGTGCATTGTTAATTCCTTTTTCTGCACATCTATCATTGCTCTTCCTGTGGCTAGGAAATGTCTCCCCAAAATGATAGGTATCTCTTTATCTTACTCCATATCTAGCACAATGAAATCAACATAAAAGATAAATTAATCCATTTTCACTAGGACATCTTCTATAACTACTTTAGGGTATGTTGTCGAACGATCTGCTAACTGTAGAGTTACAGTAGTAGGGGTTATTTCTCTTAATCCCATTCTTTTAAATATTGATAATGACATAAGGTTAATGTTTGCATCTAAATCACATGAAGCTTTCCCATAAAATCTGTCTCCTATTACACATGGAATTGTAAAGCTACCAGGATCTTTAATTTTTAAGAAGCTTCTTCTGAATTATCACACTGCACTCCTCACTAAGTGCAACAGTCTCATTATCTTCAAACTTACTTTTCTTGTTGAGAATATCCTTCATAAACTTTACATAGCTTGACATTTGTTCTAAGGCTTCAGCAAATGACATATTAATTGTAAGCTTCTTAAATATTTTCAGAAATTTTGAAAATTACTTATCCAACTTCTGCTGACGAAGTATCTGAGGAAATGGAGGTGGTGGTTTTTCCAAATCAATTTTCAGTGGAGAAATATGTCTTTTAGAATCTTTTGGAGCGTCCTCTTTTAATTCTTCAAATTCTTCTCTCTCTAGTTTAATTTCTTTTTGAACCTTCCAACGCTCTTGCACTTCTAAGTTGAACGGCTTTTACTTGTTCTTTATTCTTGTCTCTTGGATTTGATTCAGATTACTAAAAAGTGTTCCTTGGGATCTATTACTTAATGAATTTGCTATTTTCCCAAGTTGATTCTCGATATTTCTAATTGTAGCTCCTTTACTTTGTAATTGATTTCCCATTTGTAACACCACTTCATCTATAGACAACTTCTTCTCCTTAAACTGTGTATTAATGTTGAAACCTTGAAGTTAAGTAGATCTATATGTATTATTCCCTTGGTTGTTCAAATTTCCAAATGGGTTTCCTTGGTTATTCCCCCATTGCTGATTATTACCACCAAAATTGTTATTCCAGTTAAAGTTGGGATGGTTCTTCCAACCTGGGTTATAATAATTGGAATATGGGTTATTTTTCTTATTATTTACGACATTCAAAGTTTCTAATGATGCTTGAGAATCTACCATTTGTCCTAATGAATTCTCTTCAATCATTGAAATTGGTTGAGAAAAATACATTTCAAATTGGTCTAAAAATTGTACAACTTGATTTGCTAACATGATAAATGCATCAATTTCATGAATATTAGTTACTTGCTTGGGATTTACCCTCTCAGAAGGCCATTAAAAATTATTAGTAGTCATTTCTTCAATTAAATTGTAAGCGTCATGAAATGGTTTTGACGTCAATGAACCACCAGCAGCGACATCGATAATTGATCTAAGAGATCCGACTAATCCATTAGAAAAAGTTTGAATTATTAACCAATCTGTTATAAGTTCTTTAAATTTTTTCCATGCTTCATAAATAGATTCCCCTTCAAATACAATTAAAAGATGTAATATCATTTCTAAGCTTTGCAATTTTTTATGGTAGAAAATATTTAGCAAGGAATTTTTGTGCTAAGTCACCTTAAGTTCTGATAGATCCAGATGCTAACAAATTCAATCACATCTTAGCTTTATCCCTCAGTGAGAAAGGAAATAACCTAAGTCTTATGACATCATATGATACACCATCGTATTTAAATGTAGCGCATAATTCTAGAAAATTGTCAAGATGTAAATTTGGATCTTCAATTGGTGATCCCCCAAACTGATTATTTGATACCATTTGGATAATAGCAGGTTTAAGCTCAGATGAATTAGCCACTATAGTAGGTTTTTAAATACTACAATGAAGTTCATCTAAAGTAGGGTTAGCATAACTCTTAAAGGTCTAAACTCTTGATGAATTTCAGCATTTTGATTATTTTGGTCTGCCATTTCTTTGGCATAATCTCTTAAAGGTCTAAATTCTTGATGAATTTTAACATTTTGATTATTTTGGTTTGTCATTTCTAGTAATTTGGTATTTCCAAAATTTATAATTTTTTTGGTTTTTCTGATTTTTCTAATTGTTCTTTCAAATTCAAAATCGTAGGGCACTAGTCCTACAGAACCTAAACTACACATACACTAACATATAATAAAATAAAACAAAGTTTGAAACACAGAGAGAAAATAATATACAATACTTAAAGTTTAAATAATACTTTCTAAAAATATAATTTTTTTTTGATTCCCTGGCAATGGCGCCAAAAGCTTTATCCCTCTTGATACTGCTAATATGAAAAGTACAACAATAATTCAGATTATATTTCCTTATTTTACAACAAAACCAAAAACTTGATCGTGAAGAAAAATAATAATTTAATTTTTAATTTATATATAATTGGATACTACACAAGTGTATGTATCGTTATTAAGTAATATATGACTTTCTGATTAAGACATGAATATCGAACCCATGGGGAATTTTTATAATATTCACTTTTAGAAAACTTTCTATTTTTAAAAAGACAATTACTTAAACTAAATATATTTTGCAGTAATAAAAATTTCAAATCTTTTTGGTATTTTTGATATTTTGACAAAATAGTAACAACTTAAAAAGGTAACTAGAGTTTTGTCGATGAAATGCACTTAATAAGAAAAATATCTTTCCTCTTATCATGAATCAGTAATAAGTATAGGATTTGTGTTGTGAAAGTATGCATATTGTGTTGTGCCAAATAAGAGCAATAATATTCTTTACCCTCACTAGATATGCTATAAAGAACATTGGCTAATTTCAAGTTTGAAAAGTTCCGAAGATCGGCTAGGCAGGGAAGATACTAGCTCTCACTCTAGAGTTCCCTCGATTCCCTCCACATGGGGGCTAACATCTCCGTATCAAACCTAAAACAATAAACCAAGTTGGTGCTTTAACGTGTCACTTTGAAGTCCTCTAACTCTACACCCTTCAATGAATGATTTCCTATTTATTTGCACTCAATCATATGAACTACATTCACAGTCATACAACCTCATGTGATTCTTTCTAATTGTTGACTAAGACAATACCAGCCTAGTTCTTACATGTTCTCACAATAAATTTTAATATCTGCATTGTCCAAATCAAGAAGTAAATGAAGTGCATGGATTTAAATTATCACAACTTCTTCCAACATTAAAGGATTAGCCAAATCAAGAAGTAAATGAAGTGCATGGATTTAAATCATCATAACTACTTCCAACATTAAAGATCAATGCTCTCCACAATTTCCATCTAAAACTTAATTAATTATCATTTTAAGAAGAAAGATAAAGAAAACTACTCAAAATTCATGGAGTCATAATTTCCATCCAAAACTTAATTACTTATCATTTTAAGAAGAAAGATAAAGAAAACAACTCAGAATCCTCTTGACCTCACTTTTGGTTGAGATTTAGTTTTTTCGCTTTAGTAACCTAAGGTCTAGTCATAGAACTTTCCTACTGACTATTCTTAGAAAACTAGATAAGGAACCCTCACCATTAGAAATCCTAAACTCTTCTTTACTCAACTTGAAGTCCCACATATTAGTCCTAACCTATAGCACTTAGTAGGTGGGGTCATTATGAGGGAGCTCAAGATGAGTCACCCTTAGGACTGCAGGACCTTACGGTTGACCTTGAGCATTGGTCTAGGGCTAAGTCACTCACTTGAAATTGCTTACATTCACAATCACTCACTACCCTAAACCTAAACTTCTAGGCTCTGGTCCCTTGATACTTTTGGGAGACTCATGGAGGTGGTTCTCTAAACCCATTAGCCCTAGGCTAGGGTTTGGCTAAGATCACTACATAGAAGACCCAAAATGAGATTTCCAATGGTCCATGGCTTATTGATAGTGGTTGGCATTCCAATTCTACTAAAATGTTGTATGAACTACATTCTCATTCATACAACCTCATGTGATTCTTTCAAATTATTGACTAAGACAATACCAGCCCGGTTCTTACATGTTCTCAAAATAAATTTTAACACATGGATTGGCCAAATCAAGAAATAAATGAAGTGCATGGATTTAAATCATCACAAATTCTTCCAACATTAAATATCAATACTCTCCATAATTTCCATCCAAAACTTAATTGCTTATCATTTTAAGAATAAAGATAAAGAAAACAACTCAGAATCCTGTTGACCTCACTTTGGTTGGATTTAGTTTTTTCTCTTTAGTAGCTTAAGGTCTAGCCATAGAACTTTCCTACTGACTATTTTTAGAAAACTAGACAATGAACCCTCACCATTAGAAACCCTAAACTCTTCTTTACTCAACTTGAAGTCCCAAATATTGGTCCTAACCTCTAGCACTTAGTAGGTGGGGTCATTATGTGGGAGCTAAAGATGAGTCACCCTTAGGATTGCTGGACCTTACGGTTGACCCTGGGCGTTGGTCTAGGGCTAAGAAACTCACTTGCAATAACTTACACTCACATTCACTCACTACACTAAACCTAAACTTCTAAGCTCTGGTCCCTTGATACTTTTGGGAGACTCATGGAGGTTGTTCCCTAAACCCATTAGCCCTAGGCTAGGGTTTGGCTAAGATCACTACATAGAGGACAAAAAATGGGATTTCCATTGGTCCATGGCTTATTGATGGTGGTTGGCACTCCAATTCTACCAAAATGCCCAACCTAGCCTTCTTGCCCCTAAACTCCCCCAAGTTACCTATATACCCTTGGGTCCCTAAATTTGGCCAAACTTCCCAAATATACCCAAAATACCCAAGTTGGTTCAAAAATCATTTAAAACACCTTGAAAATACCCAAATTACCCAAAATCACCAAAATTGGCCAAATTACCAAAATACCCCTCCATACCCCAAAATTCCAAAAATTCCAAAAAAATCCCAAAAATTCCCAAAACCTCCCAAATATTCCTAATTTCATTTTTCTCAACTATTACATGACCCAATTTGGCCAATTTGACCATCTTTGATCAAAACCCCAAATTGCCCTTTAAAGGCCTATATTTTCCCCAAATCACTCCAAATGTCCATCATTTGATCCCAATATCCACAAATTTCAATTCCAAACTCAATTATACTTTAAATAAGACCAAAATAAACCAAATATAAGTTCAATTGACCCATGATTTAAGCCCAATTTTGATTTAGATCAAAACCCCAATTTTGGCCCCATGACTTGGTTCCACCAAATTGAACCCATGGCCTACTCCATTTGCCAAAATTTGTGTTGAAAAACCTTCATAACGTCCCCATAAATCAAAATTAACCTTTAAGTGGCCTTGGTGATACCTCAAATTCATTTGATTTCAACCTAAGTCCAAAAGCCCCAAATTTGCCCCAAATTGGCCATATCTCAAAATCTCACCAAATTGAGGGCCTTAACCCAAAAATTTCCACTCTATCCCTGGATTAAAAGTATTCAAAACACCTCCCTTGATCATTTGAACAATTCAAGTTGGACTTAGCCCAAGGGCTAACCCAACCTAGACCCATGTATAGCCCAACATACCCAAAATTGACCAAATTCCAAAAAATCCCTCAAATTGACCTACCAATTGAACTCAAAATCACTTCAACCCTTCACCAAAAACTTCATAACAATCATCTACACAATGTTGATCAATCAATTGTGTCAATTGACCTGGATAGCCTAGCCCAAACCCAAACTTTGATCACTTGAACCCACATTGAAACTATGCATTAAAGATGACCTAACTACCCCAAAGTCATCAAATTAACTCCATCTCAGCCATGGGTTAGACCCTAAGACTGAGCCAAAACCCATATAACCTCCTAAACAAAGCCATGGTCCAAAATTCCTCCAAATTAAGGGATTTTATTTCCAAAAATGGACATGCTTAAGATTCCCTTACCAAAACTAAACCTCATTGCATTAAGTTGCTTTAACAGATTCTCCTGGATGCCCTGAGCCCCTAGCCAACCCCCACTGTCATGGCCGGCCGGCCTAGTCATCGGAGAAGCTCAAAACTGAGAACCACCCCCATGAAACTTCACCCAAATCAAACCTAGAGGCCAGCTTAGCCAAACCAAACTGTAAAGCTCCTCTGCCCTCCACCTAAGCACCACAATGCACCCAAACATTTTTCCTGAGAGCCACCTCATGGCCAGTTTTATAAAAACTCACCTCCATGACCATGAGAGGTGTGCTAAATTTTTCTCAGAGAATGCTTCCCAAATCACTCACAGTGGTTCTTTGAGACATCCACAACCCATTTGAATCACTCCATTGCCTTGATTCCCCTTGTGTAACCCTAATTTTGAGCTTAAAAATTAGGGTAGAAATAGGACATCCGTAAAAAACTACACCAAACTTCAATTGCTTGTGCCCACACCTTCACAATTGTAAGAGAAGATAAAGCCCCATCAAATTACCCTCTGAAATGGCCTCTACAATAGCTCTAGAAAAACATCCAAAATTGGTCTTGATCAAAATCATACCTAGGCTTTACATCAATACCAGAGGCTTAATCTCTAGCCTCCTTGGATCCCAACAAACATGCCAAGACCCTCTGATTGAAGCTTCACTATTAAGAGCCAATTGATAAATCTTCTCTTATTCCCTGGTTTACTTGAACTTTTCATTTGTTTTGAGTTGATTTCATGTCATCATAAATGCATGGATATGTTCCTCTAGTTTAGACGAGCATTTAAAAAAAAATCACTTAATTTGGCTAAGAAATGAGACAGATCTTAAGGCTCAAAGATGGAAGGTTCTTGGGCTAGACTATCAGTGACGATGACGGGGAGCCATTCGATCGCACGTTGATTGGATGGACGGTCGACATCAAGCCGGACAACGCTTCAGAACATAAATCGTGGGCCGAGTCAACGCTAAGGTTGATGGCGACATCAAATGGGAGCTTGCCGTGTGGAGCTTTGTAGCCGTCGTAGGTTCAGGTGGCACCACACCTTTAAATAGATAAACATGGATTTAATTAATTCAAAAAATGACCCCTAACGTAAAAAATTCATATCTTGGTGTAGAAAAATGACAAAAATAAAATAAAAATATTCTCTTACTCAGTAAACAAAGGAAAAAAATGTGAAAATAATTTTAAGTCCATGTGATGCATATTTTATTTTTAATTAATTAAATACAAATTTAAATCTTTTGATTCTCCATGCATATAGACATGTCATTATAGCTTGGAATTTTAGCATGTTGTTGCCTCTGTCTTAGGGAACTTTTTTTTTATTTTTCCAAAGTCAGAGGAGATCTCTAGACAGAGAATCACATTTTTCAAGTTTATGTGCATTATTTACTTAAAATAATCATGGAAATTAGTATGTTGCTTAGAAAAATCTAATAAAATTTTTGAAAGTTTATGATGACTAGAGAGCCTTTGAGAAAATTTTTCATAAGCCAAGTTATTCAAAATAAACCTAATCTTTACGAACCCTAAATCCTTAAGATAATTAATTTTGAAAAATGTAAACAAAAAAAATGTCTTGATTTTTTATCTCCATTATTTTCTAGAATCTAGAGAACTCACCATAAAAATTCCAAAATATTTTGAATTCATTTGGTAACTTAAGTTGATTTTTAAAGATAAATAACATTTTTTGCACTAAAATGATTTTCAAAAATCAAAATATAACTTGAAAATTATAAAACTTAGTTTTTTTAGTTCTTTGTGATTAGGGGTACTTTCTAAAAAGTAAATGATATTTAAAATAAAAACTTAATTTTTAACCTAATTTTAATATTTAAATAATTAAAAATCCATAAAAATAACAAAAATAATAAAATTCATGAAAAATGTTCTAAATTGCTTCTTAAGTACTTAGGATCAATTATAATATTTATTTTGATTTTCTAAATAAAGATATTGAGTTTCAAAGCTTAAAAATAATTTTTAAAGGCTAAAATGGGTTTTCACTAAAAATAATGCCAATTTGAGTTCTTTGACCTTAGAAGGATTTTTCAACTATAAAAAACTTAATTTTATTTATTTAAAATATTTTATAATTAATAAATACCCGATAACTTAAAATAATTCTTAAAACTCAAATAAAATTCAAACAATCATGAAATTTGGTCCAAAGGCGTCTCTAGTTTAGGTCTACCTCCAGTAAAAATTTGAAGGGATTAGGTTTTATCTTGGTCAAGTTAGGAATTTCCCTTAGAAAATACTATTTTTGCATGAAAATAATTATGTAAATTAAATCAAATTCCTCTGATGTCTTAATTGACCCATGAATGAGGTAAGGTAAAAACTTTAAAGTCATTTGAATTGAATTTGCCAAATTATGAAGTGTTATAGCCTTAGGGGCAAATATGTAATTTTGGAAATTTAGCCTTAATTAACATTTAGACTTAATTCAAGGAGGGAAATGGGTAACCTCTGATCTTAATTTGGATGTTTGAAACACAAAGGGTTAATTGGTACATAAGTTAAAAAATTTCTAAATTATTAAAATTTGGGAGTTTATTAAAATAAAATGAACCTGCGACTTAGGGGTATGACTTTTGAAGTCAATAATTAATCAATTTAATACCCTATTTTAATTTTCAAATAAAATTCAAATCATGAATTATAATTACCTAAAGTTCTAACATTTTCAAAACTTGCTGAGACACTCATCTAGGTCTTAAGGCTTAGTAGTGACTTAGGCTAAATCAAGTTTTATTTAAATGAGGATTAAGAAAGCAAACTCAATTAAAATTAAAACATCTTTCAAACATTACGAGCCCAATTAGGACTAAAATTTGGCTAAGTGTTCCAATAACACAAACTTGCCTCTTTAAGAGTCTTCAGCCACATAATTTTCAGAATAAATTTACAGATGATAATTACCTTACTCTCAAGGATAATTGATACATCAATGTTCATTGAACATTAGGGTGTTTACAAGATGAATTATCAAGCAAAAATAATAAGTTAAAAGAGCTCAGGATTTTCCACTAGGCAGCGAGAGAGTAGCACGAATCTGATCATTTCTCTAGATCTGTTGGATACCTCAGAGATCTACTAAACTTAATACGTTTTGCTTGACAACATCATCCTTAATTAAACTCCTAAGGACCCACAAAGATATGACCTAGAGGTAGATAGGTCGTCAAAATTTTACTTACCTGTTTCATATAAACTGCCTCAATATGCCTTTTGGGTTTTAGGTGATGGAACGAGAAGACTCGCTAGGTACACTTTTACAGTTTTCAGTGTCGTCTTTCTTGTACTTTCATATTGTACTTTTATACCAGCAAATTTGCATGCTAAATAATCACACCACCCTGCATGAAAACTAAAACTATCAGGATAGCCACAAAACCAAAACCAAAACTAAAATCAACCAAGATAAAATTCAACGCCACAATATTCAAGATATAAAACAACTCAAAATTTAATCACAAACATCACACAAAAGTACAGCTTCAACTAAATTAAGACGTCTCTCTCGGATGATCAGGATTTCCTTGGAGGAGGTAACCTACGGTTGCTAAAGAGGCTTCCCACGGTCTAAATGAAATTATGGAAATCATTAATTTGAGTTTAGTAAGTTCATTTAGACTACTTGAATTCAATAAAAAATAATGGCGCCGGAATGCGGGAACCATGAGATCCGAACCGGTGTCGCTCTAATCAACTTTAACATGCACCTATAAAAATTTAAAGAACTTTAACCATAGGGCCACCTGATTTAACATCATAACTTGACACACTTGAAAACTCAAACTCGTCGCAACAAGAAGCTTGGAGCTAGCATGGTGGGCAGCACGGTCATCTTCAACAGCAAAACATGTCTCACCCAGCTAAACCAATATTCCTTCCTTAGACTTAAACAACAAAGCCATAGGACTTCGAGGTTGATTGCTTATGCAATGTAAATCCTCACCTTATCCTTAGGCCTTTTGTATAGCCCTGCTATACAATGTAAGCCGTAACTCATTTTAGGATTCTGAGGTTGTCATTTGTCATGATCTAAGTCCTCACATTTTCTAGGCTATTTGTGTGATTGCTTCACACAAATGTAAGCCCTAAATTAATAAAATCGGTAAGATGAAACACTCAAATGATTTTTCTTCCAAACTGAAGCCAAATATTAGGATAGCTTGGGAAGTCACCAAGGTTCCCCTTTGGATCCATGACATCCCCTAGTTCTTCCTCCTTTGGACTCTATAACAAAATGTTCCAAATTTGAACTAATCCCCTTTCACACCTCTACGTCTGATTTCATTGAAAAGTCCTACCCTTAGAACTCCTTGAAGATAATCTTTTTTTATTTTTATCGAGAGTCTTCTTAGGTGATTTTGGTCATTTAAGATGTAATTAATTATAAAGGCTTGCCCTTATAGGAAGCATGTCTGAACCCAACTTAATATAAACCCTATTTAATTCCTTATACTAAATAGGGGAACTTGTCAGCAAATACAAAGGTTTTGCGGACCAAACGGATGTCATATATTCCTTAGTTTATTTGATTTAGCCTCATCCTTAAGTCTTTTGTTTATCCTTCGGGATAAATACATAATTTGAGGTACATCGCTCTTTCATTTAAACTATGAAAAATATGGGGTTACTTTGATTTTATATTTTTATAAAACTAAATATATATGTAAATTAAAATGTCCTTCTGAAGCGGGCAATGGGATTTTGATTTTGATGACTGACAGCTTCTTACGAGAAACTCCTCCAACACAAAATAGTGCCGACAGCTTCTGGCGACTCCGTTGGGGATAAGCTTTTCTCTCCATACAAATCAAGAAATATTATCTTCAAACATCGGTAATATGTCCATGTTTCTCTTGGACCAAATTACCCTTCTTCCGTTGATATACTTTACCCATTTCTGTCTTGGGAAGGTACGACTAACTCCTTGGACTTCAGGATTCACTGTTCAACAATCTTTAAACAGAGGGGTTTTGAAGGCCATTAAAGACTCTTTAAATTTTCATGTGGGGTCGGACCTCCAATAGGTGTGTCAGTGGACTAGTTCCACCTGGGCATTGTCTGCCACTAAATGGGTCCTGCACTGGGTCCTAAAATACTTCGCATCTCCCTTTCAAATTTGATTTGCTATTCTGCAAATTAAATTAAATCGTGTTGTGCTGCGCGCTCTTTGAAATTTTCTTTATTAATTAAATTTTACACTTTTTCTTAAATAAAATTTTAAAATACCCATAAATTATAACCCGCCCGGTCTACAGACCAACCTCCACTTTCAAGTGCTTGCACTAAAAATTACGGGGTTTTTGACCATATAACTAACCCTGAAACTTTCTGTTTTCAAGTCTGCTGCAATGGCCTACTTAACGCTGACCTTTTCCCGCAACCTACCACCGAGTCACGAAGCCCGTAACCTCACTCCTACCATCAAATTTGGAGCCAAATTTGAAGATCTCAAGGTCATCCTCGGGAAAGCCCCATTTGTAGTGATAAAGATCGTCGCACCGGAAATACAAGAACCATCTGTAGAATTCAGCCTAAACTGCCTTCAACACTTCCATGCCTGCAAGAAGTCTAAAACTACTGCCATCGCGACACCCGCCAAACCTGCTAGCCCCGCTGTTGCTAAGGGGAAATAAGTAATTATTATTGAGGATCTGACTGAGGGATTAACTGTCCCACCACCTGTGTTTGAAATCAGAACAAGTTTGAGGACTGTACCGCTGACCCAAACTCAAAGAAGGAACCGTAATAGAAAAGTTTGGAGGGCCATCAAAGCCTAGGCTCCCAAGGAGACACCCATTGAGAAGGAGCCTCATCAAGTTGAAGAAGTGTTACCAGAAATTTATCCACTCCTACGAAGGAGTAGATTCAATCCTTTGACGGATACCGATGGATACGAGAGTATCCGGAGAATTGCTGCCACATTACCGTCACTTCATGGACACGGTGAGGAGAGAAAGAAGTTCACTCCTATCACCCGAGTTAGTGCAATTTTCAAAAGGCTTGCTGCCAAAGAAGGATGTTTGGTTAGAGAGTTACTTAAATGAGTGGGAGATGCAATTTCCCCTCGCATGAAGAAGGAAAATTTGAAGGATGTCAAGTCCGCCAGACAGTCTGACAAGACAACTAGAGTGCCACCTACTCACATCTCCATTTAGTTCCATTTAGGGAACATAGTTTATACCGCAATAATTACTACTAATTATACCGCTACGAAGGCTGCAGGCCGTCGACCGGTTAAGTCGAGCCCTGGCCTGAAAATCTTACCCGTCACCCGTTATGGAGATATTCCTACAATCCCAAAGGCATAGACAAGATGATTATCTGACATTGTAGCTAGTCTACACCGCGGGGAGCATACTTTCCCTCAACATACCGATGTTTCTATTAAGACGCTCCGTCCTGACATATCACATCAAAAAAGAAAAAAGGTATGGGTACCTAAGGTCGCTGCACCGATACAGTCTGGTGCACCCGCGGGACAAGGACAGGAAATGAAACTAAGATCCGAAATATCTGACATCGTCGCAACAATTGCCATCGATATGGAGGAGCAAGTAGAGGATGTTCATCAGTGTCCTCCGGATCTTAAAGCAATCAAGGAATTGATAATTGTAGGGAAAGTTGAGAAACTTTGGATTGAGATTTTTGAGTTAGCTTGAGAACACGAAGTTTCCGTCGATAGCAATGAGGAAAATTTTGATTACAATGTTTAATTGGAGGAATATTTCATGGATGTCCATGTAATTGAAACCAGAGCTGCCACATTTGCGCGCGAGGCTCAACCTCACACCAAAGAGAATGTCATAGATGAGCTGTGTAGAGTTGTCCTCCTAAGGGATGAGCAAGTTAGTCTATTAGAGAAAAGAATAGAATAAATGACCACATCCATGACCGTTATGACCACCATTTAGGGGCAATCACAAGCACCGCAATTGGCTTCTCTAAAGATCAATTAGCCAGAAATCATACACATAACGGATGAAAGGAGAGAGGTTGCTTCAGCAAATAGAGAAGAGCAACATAGAAAGGATTCTTCATCGGTGCTATACCAAAAAATGAATTCAAGCAAATGGTTGAAAAAGTGCGGGACGATTTAACCCAATCTAAGGGTGGTGCATTGGTTCTAAAGGGTAGACCTTACCCGAAAGAGTTTGATGTCGTGCCTTTCCCCAAGGGTTTTGTGGCTCCAAACTTCAAGATTTTTGATGGGACTAGAAATCCAAGATAGCATAAAGCACATTTCCGCGCCAGTTATAACAACATGAGAAATAGTGAAGCTCTACTCTTCCAGCAGTTCGTCAGCAGCTTGTCAGGAATTACTTTCGTCTGGTGCGCTGACTTGCCCAATGGGTTAGTTTAAATATTTTCTGAGTTGGAACAGTTATTTGTGAAAAGATTTACTGAGGCACAACACCATGTGTCTATTGGAGAGCTCATGATGGAAAAATAAAAGCCTAGCGAAACTTTGGTGGACTATATTTTGAGGTGGAGAAACCTTAGCATGAAATGTGAACCCCAGCTACAGGAACATCAAGCAATTTAGATTTACTCAAAAGCATTCATGGGCCAGTAGCTTTCATGCTTAAGGGACTCAACATCAAATCCTTCGAGAAGCTCACATTCATGGGCCAGTAGCTTTCATGCTTAAGGGACTCATCGTCAAATCTTTTAAGAAGCTACTTAGTAAAGCCAACAGTCTTCAAGAGGAAATAAAGCACATGGAGCCACATGAAAAGGCTAAGGTGACCGGAGTGTTTGAAAAGGAATCAGGAGTAGTAGCGATCGCCGACAAAGGAAAGCAGCCGATAAAGATATATGCAGAAGGGCCTCGCTAGTGTTTGTCACAATACTCTCAGAAATAGAGTAGTCAATCCAACCAGTGACTGCCTCAAGTAGGATCACCTCAAACAGGGGATAAGAAAATATCCCTGTTAGAGTGACGTAAAACGGTGTATTCTTTTAAAGATGATGCTATACCTAAAATATTCAGAAGTCTGATGAAGAAGCCAAAATTCAAACTACCAGATCCAAAGAAGCCCGAAGAGCTGGATAAGAGGAATGAACTAAATTATTGCCCATACCACCGGTTGCTTGGGCTCACTGTAGAAAAATACTTCGTCTTTAAAGACTGGCTTGAGAGGAAACTTAAAGAAGAGAACATAACAATCCTGAAAGAATATTTAAAAGAACCTGACAAAGTTCCATGAATATGATTTCGGCCGAGACAATCTCCCCAATCAATCCGTATACTGGAACAGATGGATGGAGTACAACTTGGGACAAACTTAAAAGGGTCCTCAATCAAATACAGGGTCCATCAAAACAATCTTTTGCGTATACCAGAGATGAAGAATGGAATAAAGTCTTGAGCAAATCATCCAAGAAATTACTGAAAAAGATCTAGTCTGCATCAAAACAAGCCTCCACTCAGAGTCCTCAGCAGACTAAGCCAGAGATGAAGGTTTCTCCAGGAGATCCGTCATCGTCAAAGACAAAGAAGAAGAAGAAAAGCGTCACTACAAAGATTGATAACACGGGGGTAGGATAGGGGCTGCCTCTACTAGATTGTTTGTCTTGGATTTGGGGAAGAAAATCCTCAAACCCTTGACTTTGTGTGATTATCTTTCTGACCCTCCGGGGTCTTATGAATATAATGATTGTGATTCTGACTATGTTTTAAATTTTTCTGGTGATAACGTAACTGATTATGACCAATATAACTTTGTTCTTGATCCCTAAAATGATCCTCAAATTGTACTCGAGCCTGATGAACTCATTGTCAAGTCTAAAGAAGACATCAATAATACTGCTTACTACATCACCGATAATGAGGAGCCAATCCTCGAGCATCATGGTACACCGCTTACCATCAGCTTAGATCTTTTCGACAAAGATGAAGAGACACCGGAAGATTCAACAATGATATCTCAAAAAGATGAAATCACAGAATTTAACTTAAGGAGAAGAAAAGTGTTATCACAAAAAAATAGCTCCAACTGATAAAGGAAAGCAAATAATGACCCAAGAAGAGATACCTCCACCTCCACAAGTGGAAGAACCACATAATCAAGATAAAATTGGAGGATCAAACAAAATAGATTACAACATGCTATCTCATCTTAGGAAGTTTCAGACTCGATTAAGCATCTATAATGCTTTGATACTGTCAAAGGAGATGAGAGAGTCTCTGGTTACAGCTTTGCTTGACCTAGAAATTTGAATAGCTCAGTTAGCCAACACATCCTCAGATGAAGTTTGTTCGTCAAAAGAACAGCCTTGGGTAACCTTCACAAGTGAAGACCTACAGCTTGGTACCACAAGCCATAATCGTCCACTCTACATCTCCGTCAACATCAGTAGATTTGTGTTGTCCAGAGTTTTAGTAGATCCTGAAGCATCTCTTAACTTGATGAGCCTACGAACATTGAACTATTTGGATATTGAAGCTCAATAGCTTACGACTGATAAAATGATGTTAAGAGGATTCAACAAAAAGGGAGAAAGAGCCCTTGGATCAACTATATTACTTATGAAGGTTGGAGAACTCGTGACAACCACTAAATTTCATATCATCAACGTCGAGACCTCTTTTAACGCTCTACTGGGTCAAACATGGATTCATGAGCACAATATGGTTTCATCATCTCTACACCAGTGCATCAAATACCGTAAAGATGGCCAAGAAAATTACATCAAAGGAGTCCTACAATCATTTTTAGTACATGAAGTTGGTAACCATGAAGATGCTGCCTACTACGCGCCTCCAAAGAAAACTGTCTCCTCTTGCAAAATTAACACAAATAATGATGATGATTTAGAAGAATTACAAAGAGGAGGCCATTCAACTCTGCATCAGTGATCTTCCACCACTCCCTTACAACGAGTTGGTGAAAGTTATTTTAGTTCGCGCACCCGAGGTCAAGGCTGGGGACTTGGACGAGGAATGATCAATTTAATTGTTAAATAGACTAGGGCAATTATCGACATTGGTAATGAAGACAGTCTTGAAGATGAAATAATGATGATAAAATAGAAGAAACCTCAGTACGATATATGCTTAGAAGATACAAAGAAATTTTAATATGAAACATTGTATGATCGGATAAACCACTATGTGAATGCTATGACCCTTACTCCAGTTCTTCCTCAAAAGGTCGAGAGTTTAGAGGTCAAGGAAGTCCGTAGTGTTGGTTCAAAACCAATCAAACTTTACCATGCTTCTACCTCTACTGAGCTTGGAAAACATGTAAATTTGGATGATGATTCTAATGAATTAATGGAATTGCCTTCTGGTTACTTCTCTCTTTGTGTTCAAAAGTTAATTCAACAAGGACACTTACCAAAAAAAATGCCAAAAGATAAATTTCAAATTTTGAAAAATTATGGAATGATAAAAGTTGAACTCCAAATTCAAAAGATGGTCTCAGATTTAATACAGTTGGACTAGTTGATGATGTTGAATTTTGCATGGTTGTTACTGGTGAGTCAAAAGAGGATTGCCTCAATATAGAGGATGACTCTAATGATCAACCAATAGAAGATGCTCCGCCAGAATTTGAGGAGGAAATTAAATCTACCGTTGATGAATTGAAAGAGATTAACCTCGAGACTGAAGAACAACCTCAGCCTACATTTATAAGTTCTGTACTCAACGATGAAGAATCTACAGAATTGATCAAACTATTAACAGAATTCAAATATTGCTTCACATGGAGCTACGATGAAATGCCAGGACTGTCCGCAGAAGTTGCAGTCCATAAACTCGGGGTGGAAAAGAATATAACCTCAGTAAAATAAGCACCCAGGAGAATGCACCCCGAAGTAGAACAACAAGTCATCATTGAGGTGAAGAAATTAATAGACACCAACTTTGTAAAAGAAGAACTATACCCCATATGGTTGGCCAACATCGTAACTGTTAAGAAGAAAATGGACAAATCCGTGTTTTTGTCGACTTCAGAGATTTGAACAAGGCATGTCCAAAAGACGAGTTTCCACTACCCATACCAGAGATGATGGTGGATATCACTTCAACATATGAAATTTTCTTCTGCATGGAAGGATCATCAGGATACAACCAAATTAAGATGGCTCCCGAGGATGCGGCACTTACAACCTTCAGAACATCGATTGGAATTTTCTGCTACACAGTGATGCCGCTCGGCCTAAAGAATGCCGGAGCAACATATCAGCGTGCAATGACGGAGATTTTTGATGACCTTATTCACAACCAAGTAGATTGCTACGTAGATGATTTTGTCATCAAAAGTTAATGGAAAATAGACCATTTGTACAATTTAAGGATCTTTTTTGAATGGTTACGACGATATGACCTTAAAATGAACCCCTTAAAGTGGGCCTTTGGCGTTACCTCCGGGAAATTTCTAGAATTCATTGTCCGTCATTCGTAAATCGAGATCAACCCGGATAAAATTGAAGCTATCTTGGAAATGCCTCCCCCTAAAACTTTGAAACAACTACGTTCCTTCTAGGGGAAGTTTACATATCTGAGACGTTTTATTTCTAATCTCTCAGGTAGGTGTTAGTCTTTCTCGGCATTAATTCAAAAAGACACCAAATTTCTTTAGGAAGAGAAATGTCAGCGGGCCTTCGAGGACGTTAAACAATATTTAATGACATCTTCTGTCTTGGTAGCCCCTATCCCAAAGAAACCGTTGATACTTTATACCACGGCTTTAGATGATTCTCTTGGAGCCCTCTTAGCCCAAGTCAATGATGAAGGTAAAGAAAATGCACTCTACTACTTGAGTCGTCATCTAATACCGAAGGAGATAAGGTATCCAACTATCGAGAAACATTGTCTTGCATTAATTTTTGCGGCTCAAAGCTTAGACATTACATGCTTTCTCATAAGATTTCCCTAATCTCGAAAGTTAATCCGTTGCAATATCTGATGACCCGATCAACACTCTCCGGACTTTTAGCAAGATGGTCAATGATCTTATTGCAATTTGATATAACTTTGTTCCCCTCCGTGATATCAAGTAAAAAATACTAGCAAAATTTCTCGATGCACACCCACTGCCAGCTGGGTCCTCTCTCAATGATAAGTTACCAGACGAGCAAATACTATAAATGGAATTCTTCAGTGCGCAACTCTGGGAAATGTACTTTGATGGTGCTTCGTCAGCCAGAAAAGATAAGGATCAAGCACAGTTATACCAGGAAAAGCAGGGATCGGTTTGATCTTTATCATTTCAGATAAGGGTATGTTGAGGTTCTTATACCACCTGATAGAGTCGTGAACCAACAATGAAGCAAAATATGAATCTTTAATCATCGGGTTAGAAGTGACAATCTCAATGTATATTAAAAACATTGCCATCTATAATGACTCCCAACTCTTCATTTAGCAAGTCGTCGGACAATACAGAATTCTAAAACCATGGTTAGCAGAATACCATAAGTATAAGATGAAGCTCCTGGAGCAGATTCCTGATGTGACTTTCTACAGAATTCCTAGGGGAGACAATGCCCAAGCCGACGCTCTAGCAAAAATTTCTAAGGAAATGGCATGTCCCCCGGATGATTCCATTGAAATCATAGTGCAAGGAAAACAAGTCTTGTCTCAGATCAATTTTAAAACTCTACACAAGCTTGAAAAAGAAGAAACAATAAATATAGTTACAGACATCAACGAAGATTGGTGCAAGCCATTAATAGAATATTTGCATACTAGAAATCTGTCAGAAGACAAGTCTGAGGCGCATCACATCACAAGAAGGGCCATTTCTTACGCCCTGATGGGAAATATTCTCTACAGAAGATCATTCGACCAGATGTGGCTACGATGTTTGATCAGAGCCGAAGCACAAAATATTTTCAAAGAGGTACATGCTAGATTGTGTGGCGAACACCAGTCAGGGTTAAAAATGAAAATGAAGATCAAAAGACTCAGATATTATTGGTCAGCAATGATGTCCGACTGCATGGATACAATCAGAAAATGTCACCAATGCCAAGTGCATAGGGTGGTCTTACACTAGCCTCCGAATGTTCTACACCCAACTGTTGCCTTGTGACCATTCGACTGTTGGGGCACGGACATAATAGGTCTGATAGACCCTCCATCTTCCAAAGGACACAGGTTTATACTTACACTATAGATTATTCCTCCAAATGGACAGAGGCAATGTCGTTACTTGAGGTTACGGCACAACACATCCTTCAATTTTTCAAAAGCCAAATTGTCTACAGTTTTGGCGTACCGCAAAGAATAATTTCTGTTAGTGGGACAGCTTTCAGAAGCTCAAAAATCAATAATTTTGTTAAAATACATGGGATAGATTGGAGATACTCTACGATTTACTATCCCAGAGAAAATGGTCTGGTCGAAGCCTTCAACAAAACATTGGTAAAGATTTTGAAGAAAAAACTACATGAAAATAAAAGGGGTTGGCACAACAAACTATTAGAAGCCTTGTGGGCCTACCAGATGACTTTCAGGACTCCCACTCAGTGTACACCCTATATGCTCGTGTATGGGTCTGAGGCCGTGCTACCGCTAGAAATCCAGACACCATCTCTGAGAGTTATTGTTGCCAACAAACTCACAATAAAAGAAAGTACATAACTCAGACTTGAAGAGCTAAAAAGTCTTGAGGGAAAATGACTTGAAGCACAACAACATTTGGAGCTTTACTAGGTGAAGATGGTACAAGCCCATGACAAATTGGTTAGCCCAAGACATTCAAAGTTGGTGACCTCGTACTTGTGATCAGAAGGTGTATTCTTGCACATTGCAAAATAGATGGAAAATTTGAGCCAACTTGAGAGGGACCATTTATCATTGAAAAGATCTACACAGGAGGAGCCTACCAGTTAGTGGACTTCTAGGGCAAAAGACCCATGTTACCAATACATGGACGATATCTGAAAACCTATTACACAACCTGATGCCAATTGCCTTTGCTTAATTTGAAACTTTGATTATTTTGGGGTTATCTATGTGGTGAAATGTCTATGACCAGGTCCAAATTTTGTAATTAACCTCAATATAATGAAAATTTTGAAAAGGAAATTTTAAACTTCAAATTTTCTCCTTTCTACCTTTTGAACTTAATATTCCACTAAATTAAACAAAACTCATACATAAAATAAACAATTCATTTCTCCAAAATAAACTAAAATTTACTTTAATAAATAGTTTGTTTTGTTCTTGTTCATGCCAAGTTTCAGTTCATTGACATTTTTCCTATCGTTTGCAGAAAAATGTCGGGCATAGGATGATCTTTGCTTTCCAGGATGGCTGAAGCCTCGCACTAAATGAGGATATGGCGCTGCAGGGTGGTACCACAGACTTCAAAATGGATTTTAACCAGGTTGAAATGGACTATGAAGGTCCTCTCGTGGATGTAGTCAGCTGTAAATAGAAAGAGGGATTGCCTTCACTACTAAGGGTGATTGCAAAAGATAATGTATCACACAAATGCAAGAATGTGATAACAGAGCAAGATCCGATGGAAGGGCCCAGCCATCTGCCCTCTATGGTAGCTACACCAGTCGGGGGCCTAGTAGCCTCCAATAACGAACGATTGCCAAGTACTTTGCTTCGTAGGACGCAAAATAGGAACGTCGGTCGCAAGAAGCAGAGGGCTTTTCTACGACAAGAACGCAGACGTCAGAGAGAGATGAACAACTTACACACCCTTATTCTTGAGAGGCATATTTATGATCCGGACATGAAAGAAACTTTTGCCAGCCTACCCACCACAGTAGTTGCCAATAACGAACGACTGCCAAGTACTTCACTTCATAGGACGCAATGCAGGAACGCCGGATTCAAGAAGCAGGGGGCTTTTCTACGACAAGAATGCAGACGTTAGAAAGAGATGAACAACTTACATACCCCTATTCCTGAGGGGCGTATTTATGATCCGAACATGAAAGAAACTTTTGCCAGCCTACCCACCACAAATGAAGAACCGGGGTTCATTGCAGAGTCAGATACACTTTTAGTTTCAAATGTTTTATGCAAGTGGTGTCCGAATTGCAAAGTTGAAATACCTGCAAAGGCATCAGCCACAGGGGCGTTTGTAGAGTGCCCAAATTGTAATGTTTTACATTTACAACATTTTAGTACATTGGAAGAGTATACCTCCAGCACTGATGGGTCCAAACTTTAGATTTTATGATGGATGAGCCATACGTCCCACTAGGGACGGATTAGTATGTACCATGGAGCCCAGTGTCGTAGATCATGCTAGACGTTGAGTCTCGTGTTCCAAATCAACCAGTGCCAGTTTGGGTTCCTGCCAATGTTCAGAGTGAGGAACGCCCACAACAGCTACTGACCCCTAGTATGATGTAGTACTACAAGATAAGTAAAGTAAATAAAAAAGAATTTAAATTTTACGATGAAGTCCAGGGAAAATTCATCAACATACTGGAGGGATCAGAACTCTATACCAGATTCTTCTTAGCGACTGACAAACAAAGTATACTTGACTGCATTTTTGACCTAAGGGACAGAGGTTGAGCAGGTTTACTTTTGGAAAGGACCTATTC
Source organism: Phalaenopsis hybrid cultivar (assembly GCA_002079205.1). NCBI lineage: Eukaryota > Viridiplantae > Streptophyta > Magnoliopsida > Asparagales > Orchidaceae > Phalaenopsis > Phalaenopsis hybrid cultivar. The sequence goes on from JXCR01078118.1 coordinate 77,449, forward strand.
TGAGCCAAGGAAATGGATGCAAGGAAAAGGGATGATTACTATCTAGTGTGGCTACTGCTACAACTTCACAAATAACAGACAGGGGAATCCACCTGGGATCCTTAGATATGATCAAGTAGATCCACTGCCGCCAATGATAAAGTGGTTGATCAAAAGAATGGTCAATTGAAGTATTCTGCCTACTACCTGCATTCCAAATAATTGTATTATCAACATCTACGACGAGGGTGATTGCATTCCTCCATGCATTTATTATCGAGATTTTGTAAGACCCTTCTGCACGGTCTCATTTTTTAGCAAGAGCAATATTTTATTTGGTAAAGAAATCAATATCGTCAGCCCTGGTGAGTTCAGAGGCTCTGTGGAGATTTGTCTACTATTCGGTTTAGTGCTCATTCTTAAAGGCAATAGAGCAGATGTTGCCAAACATTAAATTCCAGGGGTACGACACCGTAGGGTGTCTATGTCTTTTTATAGGATGGATGACATCAAAATGCCATATGGATTCTAGCCGGACCCAAAACTGGAAGAGCTACTGTTGTACGAGCTATGAGAGGGTTGTACCTCTAAGTACATGCGAAGGGAACTTTTATCCAAGAGTATGGCTTATAAGGTTTGCTCGATCAGGAGCTTGTCGTACGAGATACATAGGGTCAGAGGGTTCATTTTTTTTTATACAGCAACATGATATGTATATGATGTGTTCAACCTACAATGTATTCATGGCATGAGATGATCTGAATGTATTTAAACATGGATTATATATTGTACCTTTTTAAGGCGTCAGCCTATGTTCGATCTGCAACATCTTTATGGGAGCAGATTGATGGAAATTTCTCTAAAAAATGTGCTTTTTTGTCAGTTGCCTTTTTGTGCGATGGATGGAAGCCACGAACCACGCGTTGGTTCAGAATTTCAATGAACAAAGTAGGAAACGATAAATCTTTAACAATAAATAAAATTCAAATTTAAATAATCACAAATGAACAAACAACAAAAAAAGTTTCTTTTAAAAATCAACCAACTAGAATTAAAATTTTAAAGACATGTTTTGAAAAATTAACTGTGATAAAAACAACAAGAAAAGAAAATGAATCTGTTGAGTGGATTCTCTCGTTTTCGGAGTTTCTTACTCTTTGTGCATGCAACACAACCATCTTTATCTGCATTAACTTTCTTCACATCCCCACGAAATTTCACATTCTGCACAAAACCCCACAAAACTCTACAAATCTTCTTCAACAAAATCAACCTTTTCACATGACACATTTCTGCAAATTCAACATCACAAACTCTCTACATTGTTTTCATATGACTCTTGGGTTCAGTACCCAAATTTTGACTCCCCATATCTGAGAATCGGTGTGAGCCCCCCTTCAATGGATGTTAAGGCTTCCGATTCCATCAAATTCCAAATTCTTCAAAGATCGGTGTGAGGCCCCCTTCAATGAATGTTAAGGCTTCTGATTTCTTCACATATTCCCCGCAAATTCACATGTTTGAATCTGCATATTTTCTGTAGAAGGACACATATTTTCTCCTCACCTCTTGAGTTGGATATGAGTTCTGGTGCTTTCCCTCTCAATGTAACACACATATTCTCTTGTCACTACTTGGTTTGGATGTGAGTCCTAATTGCTTTCCTTCCTAACATGACGCACATATGTTTTGTTACCTCTTGAGTTGGATTGAGTCCTGGTGCTTTCCTTCTCAATATAACACGCATATTTTCTTGTCACTGCTTGGGTTGGATGTGAGTCCTAGTGCTTTCTTTTCTAACGTGACACACATATTTTCTCATGACCTCTTGAGTTAGATGTGAGTCCTGATGCTTTCCTTCTCAATGTAACACACATATTTTCTTATCACCTCTTAGGTTGGATGTGAGTCCTAGTACTTTCTTTCCTAACGTGACACACATATTTTTCTGTTACCTATTGAGTTGGATGTGAGTCCTACTGCTTTCCTTCTCAATGTAACACATTTATTCTCTTGTCGCCTCTTTGGTTGGATGTGAGTCATAGTGCTTTCCTTCTTAACGTGACACACATATTTTCTTGTCGCTGCTTGGGTTGGAAGTGAGTCCTAGTGCTTTCCTTCCTAACGTGACACACATATTTTCTCGTTACCTCTTGAGTTTGATGTGAGTCCTGGTGCTTTCCTTCTCAATGTAACACATATATTCTCTTGTCACCGTTTGGGTTGGATGTGAGTCATAGTGCTTTCCTTTGTAACGTGACACACATATTTTCTCCTTACATCTTGGGTTGGATGTGAGTCCTAGTGCTTTTCTTCTCAATGTAGCAAACATATTTTCTTATCTCCTCTTGGCTTGGATGTGAGTCCTAGTGCTTTCCTTCCTAACATGACACACATATTTTCTTGTTACCACTTGAGTTGGATGTGAGTCCAAACACTTTCCTCCTCAATGTAGCAGATATTTTCTTTGGAGCCGGATGTGAGCCTCTGTGTTTTCTATCTCGATTCGGTCCTCCCACACAATCTTATTCTCATATTTTCAAATAAGTTTCAATATCACCTTAAATGGATTATGGCATATGATTCTTATTTTAGGATTGATACCCAAATTTCAATTCTCACCTCGGGGTCAACACTTTTATACTCACTCCCATCCTTTATAAATACCTAAAATTTCATAACTCAAAATTCACTCTCTGATCCCCAACGAGAGTCCCTGCTCCTTGATTTCAATCAAACAATCATCTACTAAATCCTCAGCAGAAACAAATCACTCACACAACTATACACATACTTCCGGGTCTATTGACTTAAAAGTTTGTATTGGTTTTTGTTGATCTCGTCGGTCAACGCCAATACACGTGATATGCTTGCCCAACACACCACACCTATTTAGGGTCCATTTGTTGACCTCAATTTTGGATAAGATTTTATTTTTTCTCTTTAGTAGTCTAAGGTCTAGCCATAAGACATTCCTATTGACTATTCTTGGAAAACTAGACAAGGAACCCTCACCATTAGAAATCCTAAACTCTTCTTTACTCAACTTGAAGTCCCACATATTTGTCCTAACCTCAAGCACTTAGTAGGTGGGGTCATTATGAGGGAGCTCAAGATGAGCCACCCTTAGTACTGCTGGACCTTAGGGTTGACCCTAGGAGTTGGTCTAGGGCTAAGGCACTCACTTGCAATCACTTAGACTCACAATCACTCACTACCCTAAACCTAAACTTCTAGGCTCTTGTCCCTTGATACTTTTGGGAGACTCATGTAGGTGGTTCCCTAAACCCATTAGCTCTGGGCTAGGGTTTGGCTAAAATCACTACATAGAGGACCCAAAATGAGATTTCCATTGGTTCATGGCTTATTGATGGTGGTAGGCACTCCAATTCTACTCAAATGCCCAACTTAGCCTTCTTGCCCCTAAACTCCCCCAAATAATCTAGATACCCTTCGGTCCCTAAATTTGGCCCAAATTTACCCAAAATACCCAAGTTGGTTCAAAAATCATTTCAGACATCTTGAAAACATGCAAACTGCTCAAAATCACCAAAATTGGCCAAATTACTAAAATACCCCTCCTTACCCAAAAATTCCAAAAAATCCCAAAAATTTTCAAAACCTCCAAAATATCCCGAATTTTATTTTTCTCAACTATTACATGACCCAATTTGGCCAATTTGACCATCTTTGATCAAAACCCCCAAATTGCTCTTTAAAGGCCCATATTTTCCCCAAATCACTCCAAATGTCCATCAACTTGATCCCAATCTCCAAAAATTTCAATCCCAAACTCAAATTCACCTTAAATATAACCAAAATAAACCAAATCCAAGCTCAAATTACCCATGCTTTGAGCTCAAATTTGATTTAGATCAAAACCCCAATTTTGGCGCCATGACTTGGTTCCACCAAATTGAACCCATGGCTTACTATATTTGCCAAAATTTATGTTGAAAAACCTTCATAACATCCCCATACATCAAAATTAACCTTCAATTGGCCTTGGTGAGACCTATAATTCATTTTATTTCAACCTAAGCCCAAAAGCCTCAAATTTGCCCCAAATTGGCCATGTCTCAAAATCTCACGAAATTGAGGGCCTTAACCCCAAAATTTTCACTCCATCCCTTCATGAAAAGTATTCACAACACCTCCCTTAATCATTTCAACCATTGAATTTGGATGTATCCCAAGGCTAACCCAACCTAGACGCATGTCTAGCTCAACATACCCAAAATTGACCAAATTCCAAAAAATCTCTCAAATTGACCTACCAATTAAACTCAAAGTCACTTCAACCATTCACCAAAATTCTTCATAACAATCATCTACAAAATTTTGATCAATCAATTGGGTAAATTGACATGGCTAACCTAGCCCAAACCCAAACTTTAATCACTTGAACCCACATTGAACCTATACATTAAAGATGGCCTAACTACTCCAAAGTCATCAAATTAACTCCACCTCAGCCGTGGGTTAGACCCTAAGAATGAGCCAAAACCCATCTAACCACCTAAACTAAGACATGGACCAAAGATCCCCAAAATTAATGGATTTTGTTTCCAAAAATCCACATGCTTAAGTTTCCCTTACCAAAACTAAACCTCATTGAATTAAGTTGCTTTAATAGATTCCCCCGGATGCCATGAGCCCCTAGCCATCTCCCACTGCCATGGCCGACCGACCTAGTTCTCAGAGAAGCTCAAAAGTGAGATCCACCCCCATGGAACTTCGCCCAAATCAAACTTAGAGGCCAGCTCAGCCAAACCAAACTGTAGAGCTCCTCTGCCCTCCACCTAAGCACCACAATGCACCCAAACATTTGCCCTGAGAGCGCACCATGCCATATTTATAAAAACTCACCTCCACCACCATGAGAGGTGTGCTAAATTTTTCTCAGAGAAAGCTTCCCAAATCACTCACAGAGCTTCTTTGAGACCTCCACAACCCATTCTAATCACTCCATTGCCTTGATTCTCCCTGTGTAACCCTAATTTTGAGCTTAAAAACTAGGGCAGAAATAGGACATCCCTAAAAACTCCACAAAACTTCAATTGCTTGTGCCCACACCTTCACAACAACAAGAGAAGACCCCATAAAATTACCCTCTGAAATAGCCTCTATAATAGCTCTAGACCAACACCCAAAATTGGTCATGATCAAAATCATACCTAGGATTTACACCAAGACCATAGGCTCAATGTCTAGACTCCTTGAATCCCAACAAATGTGCCAAGACCCTCTGATTTAAGATTCACTTCTTAGAGCCAAGGTATAAATCTTCTCTTATTCCTGAGTCTATTTGAACTCTTCATTTGTTTTGAGTTGATTTCATGGCATCATAACCGTATGGATATGTTCTTTTAGTCTAGACAAACATTTAAAAAAAAATTCACTTAATTGGGTTAAGAATTGAGAGAGATCATAAGGCTAGAAGATGGACGATTCTCGGGCTAGCCTATCGAGGAAAATGATGAAGAGCCGTCCAATCGCACGTTTATCGGATGGACGGTTAAGTTCAAGCCAGACAATTCTTCGGAACATAAACTGTGGGCCGAGTCACCACTGAGGTGGACGGCGTCATCAAATGGGTGCGCGCCGCGTGGAGCTTCGGAGCCGTCATAGGTTGAGGAGGCACGACACATTCAAATAGATAAATAGGAATTTAATTAGTTCATAAAATGACATCTAACTTAAAAAATTCATATCTTGGTGTAGAAAAATCACAAAAAAAAAAAAAAAAATACCCACTTGCTTAATGAACAGAGGAGAACAATGTGGAAGTAATTTTAAGTCTATGTGATGCATATTTTATTTTTAATTAATAAAATACTGATTTGAATCTCTTGATTCTCCATGCATATAAGCATTTCATTATAGCTTAGAATTTTAGCATGTTGTTGCCTCTGTCTTAGGGAACATTACCTGATTTTTCCAAAGTCAGAGGAGGTTCCTAGAGAAAAAATCATATTTTTCAAGTTTATGTGCATTGTTTGCTTAAAATAATCATGGAAATTAGCATATTTCTTAAAAAATCCAAGAAAATTTTGAAAGTTTATGACGACTAGAGAGCCTTTTAGAAAATTTGACATAAGCCAAGTCATTCAAAATACATCTAATTTTTACAAACCCTAATTCACTAAGATAATTAATTTTGAAAAATATAAATAATAAAATGACTTGATTTTTTATCTCTACTATTTTCTAGGATCCAGAGAACTCGCCATAAAAATTCCAAAATATTTTGAATTCATTTGGTAACTTAAGTTGATTTTTAAAGATAAATAACATTTTTGGCACTAAAAATAATTTTTAAAAGTTAAAATATAACCTAAAAATTTATAAAACTTAGTTTTTTGAGTTCTCTGCGATTAGGGGTATTTTCTAAAAATAAAATGATATTTAAAATAAAAACTTAATTTTTAACCTATTTTTAATATTTAAATAATTAAAAATCCATAAAAATTACAAAAATAATAAAATACATGAAAATTTTTCTAAATTTAATCCTAAGTACATAAGGACAATTAAAATATTTTTTCTAATTCTCTAAATAAAGATATTGAATTTCAAAGCTTAAAAATAATTTTTAAAGACTAAAATGGGGTTTTACTAAAAATAATGCCAATAAATCAAATAAAATTCAAAAAATATAAAATCTTCTCCTCTAAGTTCTCTAACCTTAGAAGGATTTTTTAAAAATATAAAACATAATTTTATCTGTTTAAAATATTTTATAATTATTGAATACCTCAGAATTTAAAATAATTCTTAAACTTCAAATAAAATTCAAAAAATCATGAAATTTGGTCCAAGGGCTTCTCTTGTTTAGGTCCATCTCCAGTAAAAATTTCAAGAGATTAGGATTTACTTTGGTCAAGCTAGGAATTTCCTTTGGAAAATCCTTTTTTTGCATGAAAATAATTATGTAAATTAAATTAAATTTAAAAAGATCACATTTTCTCTTCTGATGTCTTAATTGACCCATGAATGAGGTAGGATAAAAATTTCAAATACATTTTCTCCTCTGATGTCTTAATTAACCCATGAATGAGGTAGGATAAAAATTTCATTGAGAAATCACATTTTCTCCTCTGATGTCTTAATTGACCCATGAATGAGGTAGGATAAAAATTTCAAAGTTCGAATTGAATTTGACAAATTATGAAGTGTTAGAGCCTTAGGGGAAAATATGTAATTTTAGAAATTTAGCCTTAATTAACATTTAGACTTAATTTAATGAGGGAAATGGGTAACCTTTGATCTTAATTTGGATGTTTGAAACAAAAGGGGTTAATTGGTAGAAACCAACCTCACTTTCTTAATTGAAAAGATAAGTTAATAAATTTCTAAATTATTAAAATTTGAGAGTTTATTAAAATAAAATGAACCTAGGACTTAGGGGTATGACTTTTGAAGTCAATAATTAATCAATTTAATAACCCTATTTTGATTTTCAAATAAAATTCAAATCATGAATTATAACCACCTAAATCTTAACATTTTCAAAACTAACTAAGACACTCACATAGGTCTTAAGGGCTTAGTAGTGACTTAGGCTAAATCAAGTTTATTTAAATGAGGATTAGAAAAACAAACTTAATCAAAATTAAAACATCTTCCAAACATTACAAGCCTAATTAGGCCTAAAATTTGGCTAAGTGTTCCAATAACACTAACTTGACTCTTTAAGAATTTAAAACGGACGTGCTTCTTTGTCTAGATATGTTGGATACCTCGGAGATCTACTAAACTTAATACGTTTTGCTTGACAAAATCATCCTTAATTAAATTCCTAAGGACCCACCAAGATGTGACCTAAGGGTAGATAGGTCATCAAAATTTTACTTCTCTATTTCATATAAACTGCCTTAACATGCCCTTTGAGTTTCAGGTGATGGGACGAGAAGACTTGCCATATACACTTTTACAGTTTTCAGCGTCGTCTTTCTTGTACTTTCATATTGTACTTTTATACCTACAAATTTGAATGCTGAACAACGATGCCTCCCTGCATGAAAACTAAAACTATCAGGATAGCCACAAAACCAAAATCAAAACTAAAATCAACCAAGATAAAATTCACCACCACAACATTTAAATATAAAACAACTCAAAATTTAATCACAAACATAACACAAAATTACAACTTCAACTAAATTAAGACGTCTCTATTAGATGATCTGGAGTTCTTTGGAGGAGGTAACCTACGGTTGCTAACGAGGCTTCCCACGGTCTAAATGAAATTATGAAACTCATTAAGTTGAGTTTAGTAAGTTCATTTGAACTAATTAAATCTAATAGAAAATAGTGGTGCTAGAATGAGGGAACCGTGGGATCCTAACTGGTGTCGGTCTAATGAACTTTAATATGCCCCCATAAAAAATCTAAAGAACTTCAACCATAGGGCCTCCTAATTTAACATCATAACTTGACACACATGAAAACTCAAACTTGCTGTGGCAAGGAGCTTGGAGCTAGCATGGTGGGCAGCACGATCATCTTCAACAACAAAACATGTTTTGCCCAGCTAAACCAATATTCCTTCCTCAGACTTAAACAACAAAGCCATAGGACTTCGAGGTTGCTTGCTTATGAAACATAAATCCTCACCTTATCTTTAGGCCTTTTGTATAGCCCTGCTATACAATATAAGCTTTAACTCGTCTTAGGATTCTTAGGTTTTTCGTTTATCACAACCTAAATCCTCACATTTTTCAGGCTATTTGTGTGATTGCTTCACACAAATGTAAGCCCTAAATTAAAAAAATCAGCAGGATGAAACACTCAAATGATTTTTCATCCAAACTGAAGCCAAACATTAGGATAGCTTGGGAAGTCACCGAGGTTCCCCTCTGGATCCATGACTTCCCCTATTTCTTCCTCTTTTAGACTCTACAACAAAATGTTCCAAATTTGAACCAATCCCCTTTCATATCTCTACGTCCAATTTTATTGAAAAGTCCTACCCTTTGGAACTCCTTGAAGATAATATTTCCTGATTTTTATCAAGAGTCTTCTTAGGTGATTTCAGTCATTTAAGATGTAATTAACTTTAGGGGCTTTCCCTTATAGGAAGCATGTCCAAACCCAGCTTAATATAAACCTAATTTAATTGTTTATATTAAATAGGAGAACTTGTCGGCAAATACAAAGGTTTTGCAGACCAAACGTATGTCATATATTCCTTAGTTTATTTGATCAAGCCTCATCCTCAAGTCTCGTGTTTATACTTCAGGATAAATACAGAATTTAAGGTACAACGCTCTTTCACTCAAACTATGAAAAATATGGGGTCAGTTTGATTTTATATTTTTCTAAAACTAAATATATATGTAAATTAAAATGTCCTTCTGAAGTAGGCGACAGGATTTCGATTCCGGTGACTGACAGCTTCTTACGGGCAACTCCTCCAACACAAAATAGCACCGACAAATTCATGGAGAAAATTAAACCACATTTTAGTTTAAAAGTAGAAATTATTGTCAAACCAACAACAAATTTCAATTAAAATCAAAAGTAATCTCAAAACAAAAAGATAAAACTTATCTCAAGTTCTCCACCAAACGCTTGAAGTTCCTTTGAATCTCTTCTCTTTACAATCACTCAAAATAAACTAACAAAAAGGATAAAATAAAAGTAAAAGTGGGGCCTAAAAATCTCTATCAAACTAACTCCCCAAATGAGGACTTTCAAAACTTTCCAATATTTTCAGGACTCTTTTCTAAGTCCTCTCTTCTTTCTTTTATAAACTAACTTCCCGAACTTTTAAAACTTTCCAAGTATTTTTAGGACCTCACACCTTTTTGGACCTTTTCATGTCTCTTTTCAAAGTCCTCACTTTTTTATTTTATAGTTTTCCAAGAGGTGCCTTGGAAACTCATCAAAGTATGTCTAAATTTGATGTATTTCCCCAAGAGATGCATCATTTTGTGATAATTTTTGTCCATGGTGGTTATAACCACCTATTAAGCCAATGGGTGCCTCAAAAACCTCTTCAAAATTTACAAAAATTGACTTTAATCGTCTATTAACTACCACTGGCGCTTAAGCGTGGGACCTTTGACGCTTAGGCGAGGCCTTCTTTGTTTAACCGTCTCTTAAGCGCTTGATCTGGCGCTTAGGAGCCAAAACTCTTTTGCACATTTTTCACCTTTTTGCTCCAAATTTGATCCTTTTCACTTCTTTAAGCATTTTTTATCATTTTATTTGTATCTGCAAGAAAAACACAAAAATACCTTCCATTAAAGTGCAATATCTCAAAAATGGTTATAAAAATGTGTCTAAGAACACTATCTGCTACCAATAATTTTCAATGACCCTCTAAACGGGTATATCCAAAGAGAGTAGCTAGTATACATGATTATGATGTAATTTCTTTTTTAGCATCTCAAATTGTCGCTATATCAATGAAGATTAATCAAATTGGAGTGAACAATTTTCAAATATCACCGGTGTTAGAGGAAAATTCACTAGAACATATAATTGATACTCAACCATCTTATGAAACTATGAATGCTATAAATAATAGAAATAATAATCCCTATTCTAATTATTATAATCTTGGATGAAAAAATCACCCTAATTTTAGTTGGAATAATTATAACAATTCGGTGAATCCCTCGGGAAATTCAAATAACCAAGGGAATCCTAACTATAGACCTTACTATCCTTTTAGATTTAATAATAACTCACAAGTTAAGGAGAAGAAGTTGACTATGGAAGAAGTAATGTTGAACATGAGAAATCAAATACAAAATCAAGGAGGTGCAATTAAGACATATTGTTACTGCACCTAGTAACAAACCTTCAGGAATTCTTCCTAGTACTGTTGAAGTTGATCCAAGAGATTAGAATAAAGAGAAAATTAAAGCTATTCAATTACAAAGTGGAAACAAGAATCTAGAGAGAAACTGAAGTTGAGAAGAAGAAGGTAGAAATTGAAAGCGACAACGATGAAAATAAACCAATAAAAATATCTTTAGAAAAACTGCCACCTCCGTTTCCTCAACAATTGAAGCAGAAGAATAAAGATAAACAATTTACAAACTTTTTGAAATTTCTTAAAAAGTTAATGATAAATATTCCTTTCATTGAGGCTTTAGAACAAATGTCAAATTATGTGAAAGTTATGAAAGATCTATTAAACAAGAAAAGAAAGTTTGAAGATCATGAAACCATTGCACTAAGTGAAGAGTGTAGTGCAGTTATTCAGAAAAAGCTTCCTGAAAAGCTAAAAGATCCTGGTAATTTTACTGTACCTTGTGCTATTGGTGAAATTTTTTTTAGAAAGGCCTTATGTGATCTAGGAGCTAGTAGTAATCTTATACTTCTATCAATTTTTAAACGTTTAGATTTAAGAGAGATTTCTCCTACTACTGTAAATCTTCAGTTAGCTGATCAATCAATAACTTATACTAAAGTAGTTATAGAAGATGTATTAGTGAAAGTGGATAAATTTATTTTTCTTGTAGACTTTATTGTATTAGATATGCAGGAAGATAAAAAGATTACTATTATTTTGGGGAGACCACTTCTTGCAACAGGGAGAGTTGTGATAGATGTGCAAAAATGAGAATTAATAATGAGAGTCAATGATCAAGAAGTAACATTTAATATAATAAAAGTTATGAAATATACTGGGATAGAAAAGATAATGAATATTTTAGAATAGAAGTTACTGATTATTTAAGCAATGAGCGATTTAAGGGAATGTTTGAAGAAAAATTAAGGTAAGAAGAGAATTTTGAGAATGAGAATGAAATAAAAGATGAGAATTTAGATTATGTTCAGGACAAATTTGAAATTTTAGACCTTTTGGAGAATGATAATAAAAAACTTATTCCTTTAAGTATTAAACCACTCGAACTTTACTGAAAGTATTACCTGCTCATTTAAAATATGTGATTTTAGAAGATTCATTTACATTGCATATTATTATATCTTCTGATTTAACTAAAATTCAAGAATAAAAATTAGTAGAAATGTTGAAAAGATATAAGAAGGCCTTGGATGGACTTTAACAGATGTTAAAGGAATCAGTCTTTCAATTTGTATGCACAGAATTCTATTAGATGAACAGTATGAACCTAAAGCAGATCCTCAGAGGAGATTAAACATGATAATGAAAGAAGCTGTTAAAAAAGAAATCTTAAGATGCTTAGATGCTGGAATTATATATCCTATTTCAAACAATGCTTGGGTAAGTCTGATTCACTGTGTTCCTAAGAAAGGAGGAGTGATAGTTGAAGTAAATGAGAAAAATGAATTAATTCCAATAAGGCAAGTTACTGGCTGGCGAATTTGTATAGACTGTAGAAAACTAAATATGGCCACAAGAAAAAATCATTTCCCTTTACCATTTCTAGACCAAATGTAGGATAAATTGGCTGGTAAAAAATATTACTGCTTTCTAGATGGATATATCAGGTATCATCAAATTCTGATTGCTCCTCAGGATCAATAGAAAACAACAATTACAAGCCCTTATGGAACATTCGCTTTTCGTAGAATGTCTTTGGACAATGTAATGCATCTGCAATATTTCAATGATGTATGATTGTTGACCTCACTTTTGGTTGAGGTTTAGAAAACTTCTTTAGTAGCCTAGGTCTAGCC